>PVIC010003666.1:0-67585 GCA_004025085.1 Thryonomys swinderianus | reverse complement strand
AACTACAAAGTGAGACCCTGTCTCACCAAAAAAAAAAAAAAAGAGAGAGAGATCTGCTTTAATTTTAGTTCCTTTTCCCTTTGTCTCACTGTTATATAACCTCACAGGGAGGTCACACAAGTCTCCCAAGAGAGAAATGTAAGCTGTCTTTAAAAAATAAAACCATGCAAAACAAAGACAAACACAAAACCGAAACCTGCATTTTCTTCATGACAAGTAAGCTTCACCCTCACTGGTAATTTCAAAAACTATATTGGTAAGGGAAACAAGAATTAAAACCCCGGGGGCCCATGGCTTGCGCTGGACGTTATAAAATATGTTATAGTCTCAATATGGCGTCAGGCCGAAAATCATCATCTTACCATCTTCCAGCTCCAGACACAAATTGTACACAGCCACAGGTCTCTTCATCCTCTGTCCTTGTCTCTTTGATTGCCTTGGTGGGGCATTTGGGGGCGAAGACGACAGGCACGTCGGCTCAGGGAATGTGGCATCAGGTGAGGTCCGAAATATCTGCCACCAAAGCACAGAGAACATGAGCTGTTGGCCATGAACAGAAACCTGTGCACCGTTACGGTGAACCAGCGTCAAACACCTGATGTGGATCTCATTCAAAACAGCCCGGAGCCTAAGACCTCTCCCTGCAAATTTGAGGAGTAAGTCAGAAAACTTCTTCAGCAGATTTTAAAATAAACTTTCTCACGATAGTTAAATAAAAACATCAAATCATTTTATTTCAAATATTCGTCTCCAAACTGAACAACTATAATCATCTTTACCAGGTATGGATAGCAACGCAACTCTTTATTCCTCAAGAAAGTTGCCAGGATAAATGATCAGAAACAACTATCTTGTTATATTTTCACAGAGGGTTATATTTATGCTAAAATACTGGTTCCAATTTTTTTCTAACTACATAAGCAGAAACATCTGACTGCAAATATTTTTTTATACAGTTAAAAATAGCCTGTGCTTGTGAAATTACCTTTCTGGATTCCTACTTACATTTTTTCATGAGATGCTTCATCATTTTTTATCAATTCATTAATACCTTCCAGCTTCTCTGCATAACTTCCCTGTCCACTTAGGAAACCTAGAACACTGACACCCTGCTTTATCTCCAGTGTCATCCGCATATCAGTAACAATAATGTTAATTAAACTGTGCTCTGCTTTGCTTCCCAATTCCCCTGCCTCCCCAGAGCAAAGGGAAACCATACAATACTAAGATGGTACATAATAGACCTTCCATGACTACCACGGCCTGAAATCAGACACTCCCACAACGCCAGAGACCTTTAAGCCTTCCATAAAGTAAAAGAAAATAAAACACATCAGAGACACCAACCCAGCCACTATTTCTCCAAAGGACAGATGCTCTTCAGGTGGAAGAAGAAGCCGATGAGCCAGCTTCTATCAAAACACAGATGTCACATTCCCGATACAAGGTAATGAATGAACATCCCACAGCAGTAAGGAAACTGTTGTTTATTTAAAGAAAAATACTCCCAACCTGTGACATGAGTGAAGGCATCAGGTACACATGGATTCTATTTTCAAATTAAGAACGATATTGGAGCTTTAGCTGCACAAAGTTCTCACCACAAAATTATGATATACCAATAAAATAAGCAATTTCAACTCAGCACTGGCTGTATAGTACCATACTGCCCCCTCATGTATAAGGAATTTAAAAATGACTTGGATTACTGTGGACAAATATTCTCGAGTGAAAATCTAATTTATTGCTCCAACTGGTAACCTGCTAACACCTTACTTCCCTCAAAGCTATGTTCCAACAGGACACTCTTGCAAATAGCAAACTACTTATTGGCCTTAAAAATCTGCTGCTGCTGCTGCTGCTGCTGGGCCGGAGATTTAGTTCAGTGGTTCCAGCGCCTGCCTCACAAGCACAAGGTCCTGAGTTCAATCCCTGGTAACCACATACAATGCTGGGCGTGGAGATTCATGCCCACCAGCAATCAATACCACATACCACAGTGCCGGGCGTGGTGGCTCACGCCTGTAATCCCAGGAGGCAGAGGCAGGAGGATTGCTGAGTTCGAGGCTTGCCTGGGCTACATCATGAGCTCAGGGCCAGCCTGAACTACAAAGCGAGAACTTGTCTCAAAAAAAAAAAAAAATCTGCTGCTGCCTAGACAGCTGTCCATGGATGGACCACTGTCCTTGCTTGAGCTCAAGAAAGCTGTGTAGTGGTGGGAGCAGGAGGACACGAGTGGAGCACAGACAGGAAGCGGAACTGTGCAGCAAGACACCAGCACCGGTGACCACCATCTGGAACAGCTCCCGGACACGCCTCCGCTCCATTCCACAGAAGCAGCAGGTGCCTCTGGGACATCACCGAAACAGGAAGGCAAACAGTACATGGAGCCAGGGTGCCCAACATATAGGCAAGCCATGGAAGAGTGAGATCCCAGGAGCTGCAACTGGGTACCAAGTAGACTTCCGGGAAGGCCAGGCAGACTGGATCGACACAGACACCCCAAGTGCTTCTGCATTCACCACTTCCTCCTCCGCTGTGTGTCAGGGCTGTCTGAGGAGGTGCTAGGAAAGGTGTGTGGCCGCCCCTGCTGCACCTGGCCGCATGGGACACAGCACTGTGGTTCTAACACTCTACAGACTAATAGTAATCTGTCCTGATGCTTCGGTGTAGATTGCAGTGTGGGACCCACACTGGGTTTGGCTGCAGAAGACTACAGGCATTGCTTAGTTTCCATCAGACTTACTGGAGATGGGGACAGGACTTTGTGATGTCTTGTCTTTGGTTTATATTTTATAGCCCAGCCCCCAGGCCATGCCTTCATGTAACCAAGGCAAAGAAACACTGCTTTGGGCAGTCACTCCACAGCTATCTTAAAAGCACAAAAGCCATCATCAAAACACTAGAAAAAGTATTTCAGAAAAATCAGCACTGCATGTACACAATTCCTCGGGCTGACCGTGTCCCCCTAGCCGGGCACACAGTGGTTTCAAGACTCTACTGAGCCACCACTGCCCAGAGGAGCTCCACGGGGGGGCAGGCCTCAGGACACGCTGAGCTCCCCCCAGACGGGGTAGGCACCGAGTCACGGTGTCCTCGAGACAGCACCACTCTGGCTTCGAAGGCCTCCCAGCTACACAGAGCTGTTCCTCCACACAGGGCACTTCGCTTTCTCACCCCAGGAGTGATGACGGCCCTCACACCTGTAGCTCAAGCTAGGACAGCGATGCCATGAGATGGGGGCTCAGGCCCCACTCAGTTCAGCACTTAGAAGGCAGCAACCAAAATACATCCCCCGTATTTGGGACATGACCACTCACAGTAGGAAATGCTAAAACTCACACCTTGGTCATTCCCTTGGCCACGCTTCTTGGAGGACTGCTCGCTTCCTGAGGTCTTGAGCGTTTCTCCTTTTCAGCCCTAGCAAAGTTATTTCAAAGGCTTCTGGGAAAGGCCATCAGCCAATCAGCTAACAGAAAGAACCAAATGGAGCCTTTTTCCAAGATGTCCATCAATGAGAACCAAACAACTGTTTTGCATCTCTATTTCTGTATTTTAGGGCTGAAATTTTAGATTTAAATTACCTCCTATAGCATTTAACACATTTAACAAATGCTTATTGGATGCCAGGCTTTCTCGGAAGCACTTGTATAAGGTTTGATCGAAAAATACAGTGTCTTTAAATTTTTTAAATATTATTATAATTAAAGACATCACCATCAATCCCCCTCAGAAAATTCCCTCTCGCTTCAAACATAGTCATTTCATTGCTCTTGCCAGTTATTCAGTCAGTTCTGGAAGTCCCTTCCTACGGCTGTCTTCAGTTGTGCTGGCATGGCTATCTTAACACCCCAGACCCATTCAAGACATTTACATCAGACTTGAGCGAAGAGCCAGAAGTCACATGAGGCCAAGTCCGGTGGGCACGTGGGGGAAGACACACGGGGGGCCAGTCTGCGGCTGCACTGGCACACCTGACCCACACCCACCCCCGAGAGGCCTTCACAGAGGAGGACTTCCGGAGCTGCTTCAGGGGCAGCCGCGACCAGGGGATGAGGGTCCCTGAAGCGAAGGAGGTGAGGCTTTGAGAAAGATTAACAGTAATGTGTGTTTTACTGTCATATTTTCAAAAACCGTAGTTTTCGATCAACCCTTGTATACTCTCAACATTCAGTTTAATCACTGTTGCCCACACATGAAGAATGAGAAAAACTCAAAATGAAATATCCACTTTATAAAATGGAGTATAACTCAGCCACAAAGAATGATAAATTTGAGCCATTTATACTCAAATGGATGTACCTTGAGGACATATGTGTAAGTGAAATAAATAGGATACAGATATGTAAATACCATAACTTTTCTCTGGTATGAGAAACTGAAGGTGTAAATGAGTAGCGAAATATATGATAGGTACTGTGAAATAGAAAATGTCTAAAAAGAAAAGAAGGGGGAGGAGGGGTAAATAAAGAAGGGAAAGAAAAAACTTACATTAAAAAAAGGAAACAAGGCTTGGATAGACAGGCAGTGAGGGCTGTAGGGAGAGCAGGGGAAAGGGAAAAAATGACAATTAAGATGTGTATGTACTGGTACAAACACTCAGTGTTAAACGTGATCATAATGTATGTATGAAATGTACCAATAAAATCAATTTTTAAAATCCCTAAAACATCCAGCCACCAGTTCCAGTTTAAAAATGCTGACACTGGCATCTGAACTCTGACTTCAAACTCTGTGCTGCCGAACTATAAAAATATTATAGTTTATAAAACAAACAAAATAGAATTCCTCAGGAAATATCAACATCAAATGCTCTCTTGACTCTATTCAGAAAAAGGTAGCACAGGGCAATACCAGTATCACATTACTAAACCTGCTTAGATGTTTTAGGAATACTTCACCTTTCATAGGCATTCATCTTGACTTTCAACACACTATCCTCAATTCTAATGTCTCTTTTTCTCAGTTACACAGCTACGGCTTATGATTATCTCCAAAATGCCAGGAGTGATTTTAAGGACGTTCTTCTAAGATCTAGAAGAAGGAGAAATTTTGAAACTATTTATTTTCTGACCATCAAATTGAAGAGGTTCATGTCTGTTTTGTTCTACATAGCCAAAATGCGTGGCGTTTCCAAACCCAACATTGGTTTTCCAGTTCTAGAACCAGGGAGGACGGCAATGCCTCTTATGCAGATCTCTTCGAAACTTTTTTGCGACCTCCCTAACTTTCCTAGCATTCCGCCTCCCGCTGCCTTTGTTCAAGCAGAGATGAGCATTTCTTTTTTGTTGTTGTTGTTTTTGTTTTTGAGACAGGGTCTCGCTTTGTAATTCAGGCTGGCCCTGAGCTCACTATGTAGCCCAGGCAAGCCTTGAACTCAGCAATCCTCCTGTCTCTGCCTCCCGAGTGCTGGGATGACAGGCGTGAGCCACCACGCCCGGCACTGTGGTATGTGGTGTTGATGGCTGGTGGGCGTGAGTCACCACACCCAGCATTGTATGTGGTTACTGGGATCGAACTCAGGACCTTGCCCTTGTGAGGCAGGTGCTGGAACCACTGAGCTAAATCTTTGGCCCTAGATGAGCACATCTTAAGCAGCACTGGGAAGTAAAACATCAAGTCTATTCCAAACTTTTTTCCAGGATAAAAACTTCTTCCCACACCTACATATTTACAACATAAGAAAAAGTCAAACTGAAGAAGCCAATGACAAAAAAACAAACCTCCACACAGAGGCTTGTCAGGTAAGGAAGTGCTTACTTATTCAGAGCTCCTTTGTGCCAGCACAAACAGAAGTCTAGCACTGCAGCTTGCAGTCACAGATTCCCGAGACACAACACCATGGATGTGTACACATGTGGGACCCAGCTGTACGTACCACCTGTCTGCAAGGCTCTGGGCTCTGCCCCCAGGAGCCAAGTCCGGCTATGACTGCATCACTTCTGCCACAAGTCCAGGGCAGGGAACAGGAAAAAAGGACAGCCTCTGAAAAGGTGCCCTGGTGCCCAACTCCCATCTATAGCACTAAAGTCAGATGAGTCATTGGTGTGGGCACAGAGATTAAGGAGGACAGCAATTCTCTTTTTATAAGGATAATTCTACATAAAAGTTCACTGGTCTTTATTGTGGTAGAAAGCTTTTCTGTATGTTTTTATACTCGATTTCCAATGATGACCTCATTTCAGAGCTTAGCTACCATGTGAATGGTATGAAGAGCACAGAAAACATGTTTCCGGCCCTCTGTCCTTGATCAACACTACTCCAATGGTGAAATGTGGGTCTACTGCAGAGCTTCCAAGGAGAAGCGACAAAAGGCGTGGACAGTGAAACATATACTAGTTGGGCTCAGGCTTGAGGCTGCAAAGACTCTGAGGCTTCATGTTGGTTCTGGCTCATTAAAACTCAGTCTCCAAGCTGGAAAGCATCCTGTTCTCCCTGAAGCCAACCCCTCTATCTCACAGTTGAGCAAACTGAGGCTCCCGTGGTTAAGGATTTGCTCCTGTTCTCACCACACATCAGCGCCAGGCTCGGCTCTTACTCCCAGCCCAGGCCTCAAAAACTCAACTGCCGTTTCCCCTCTTGCTGGCTCTGACACTGTCTATGCAACAAAGTATGTTTTGTGTGTGGGCAGCCAGCCTTTGCCTCCATGGGGTCCAGCCGGGCGCCGCTGAGAAAAAACACACGGAAAAAATCACCTCAGTACTGAACACATACAAACTGCTTGTCTTGTCCTAACTGACTGAACAATACAGCATAGCTATTTACATAGCACTTACACCACTTTAGCTGTATGTAGAGAAGAGACTAAAGCACAGGATGGGTCCAGATTACATGCACTGTGCTGTTTTATATGAGAGACTTGAGCACCCACGGGTTGGCATCTCTGCGGGGTCCTGGAACCACCCCCATGGATACAGGAGATGCTGTAACTCCTCTTCCGGGAGACGCTGCTCAGCTGCTGCAGTGCCTCGAAGTGCACTGTCGCTCAAGGTCTCTGGCTGACACTGGAGCCGGATAAGGGTCCTGTCTGGAGTTTGTTGCTGGGCACTAGATCACGGCCCTTTCCACAGCAGGAGGAGATGGGGGCAGACAAACAGCAAAGGAGGACCTTCCGGTTCCGGTGGTCATTCATCCCCCAGGCTGAGGTGCTAATTCAGCAGGAGCTCTCTGAAAAACCCTACAACTCTGATTTGCAATGACAAAAATAAAATGGTAGAAAGGAAAAGAAACTTAAAAAGCATCTGCTTCAAAGTATATGAAGCTGGGAGAGTTCTTATTTTTCTAAGTAGTCTGGCCTTATTTCAGCAGACATTTTCAGACCCATTCTCGAACCCCAGTGGATTCTGACTCATACACTAATACTGTTATCTAGCCAATTTGGGGTATTGCCTTACAGACTACAGAAAACAGCCTTTATCATCAGATTCTATGAAGAGGAAGCCATTCATACAACTACCTATTCCAAATCACAGGTATTTTCAATAGCATTAACAGGGAAACCCACCCCCGTGGCCCCTCATTGTTCAACAACGACCAGAAGAAGGAACTGCAGTAGTGAATGACTCCAGTAAGTTGCTGGGAACCAAACGCCATTAAAAGTTTTCACGTCTGCCAGTAACTTTCTGGTTACACACACGGAACCTCTCCTGACAGAGCCAACGCTGTACCCCTCTCATATTCACAGCGTGAACACACATTCCCAATTATAAAAGGCTGGGGTTTTTTTTCTGGTTTATAAACCTTTAAAAACACTCCAGGTGCAGTTTTATCCATTGCACCTGTGAACATTTGGAAAACGTAGCCTCCAGTTACCCGAGTCAGAAGAAAGCACTCTCCCAAACGCAGCTGCACTTCTGGCTCTCAGAACCCACGTACCTCTGAGTCTTCTTCCCAAGTAAAAAGTCAATGCCTAGCTACGGGTTTTTCCCAATGTGTCCTTTGCTTATGTATAAACAAACTTTTACATTTCGGCAATAAAGACCCAGGATAACATTAACAAATATGTTCTACAGCAACCGTGAAGGCATCCTGTGCGCTTGGTATTTCATTTTCTTCTTCCTTCAATTTTGCTTAGAAAGCTTTCCAAGGTTCTTTTTTGTTCTTTTCCACCTTCCTTGTTTCTGAGCCTCAAGCATCCTCTTCGAAGCCACCTGGTATTAATGGGAGCACAAGAGCTGGATCCAGGTACTACCTGCAGCTCCAAGAACCCACATGTCCCCAAGGAGAGGTCCAGACCATCCACAGGCTTCCGTGAACTCTGATAACAGGATCCCTCTCAAGTAACACCTGGGAACCTTTAAACCGAGTAGAAAAAATATACATATATTTGGGACTATCTCATGGCATATTAAAGTGAGTGATATTTTTCTTTTGGAGTACAAATCATGACCTAGCCATTGGGTAGGTTAGAATAACTAGTTCCACAGAAATAAAAAGTAAGTTACAGGCCCATTAATTCCCTAAATGGAAATGTGTGAATTTAAATCACAGCAAAGAACACATGTCTTGAAGACATGGACAGATAAAGATCTGAATCCTCTGAAACCTTCTCCAAATACATATGCTCACCAGACTGGCCTCCTTATGTAACAGATAACAGATCACTTGGTTTTTCCACGTTACCTCTAATAAAAATAAAATCTCCTGAAGCAAATTCATGTTTTGAAAGTGCTCAATGGTTTTACTCGAAGGGCAACTGCCCTGGTGCAACAGCAGGATGTGACAACACTGGCCTTTATGTTTCATTTTTGTCTCTAAATTTCAGGACTAGTTTGATTTTTCATGCTTTGTTGAAAAACATTGTTTTTTTCAAATGACAACTTTCCCGTGTTACCAAGGAGTTAACTAATATGTACTGTACTCCTCACAAAATGTTTATGAACACACAGGCTATTGGAAAAACATTTTAAAACATCTATTTCACACAGAGAAACATAAATGTAAGTATCTGAGTAAGTATTCTTCAGAGGGTTTTTTTTCCCCTCCATCCAGCCAGTATTTTCCATAACACTTTATATTCACTCAGGTTCCAAGATTACAGGTTCACCCTCCAATAATACATAAGATATGACCTCTGCTACACATATGTGTTAAGACTAAACTTCAGGGAAATACTGTACTTCTAAACACATTAGAGTTTTCCTTCCAAATGAAAAGTTTCTCATCAGGAGTTTAAAGATACACATGAATATATTTAATGTACACGTCAAACAGCTTACTATCTAGTCCTAATCCCATCAACCTAACTGTATAGAGAAGCCACACATGCAGCCCTCAGATCAGCGTCTCTTTCCATGTGAACTGCACAGTTCATTTTGATGTGTCATAAATATGACACCAACGTGCATTTTACTGTCCTCCATAAAAGGAATAAAAGTCTTTCACCTGAATTACTGTTAATACCCAAGTAAGTGTTGGACACTGATATCATGAAGACGTGTAAAGGACCCGTCAGATTGGGTTGTTCACACTTACCTTTGCCACAGGAAGGATTTTAAAAACCCAGCACTGAGTGTATGATCATTTCTTTACTTGCAGATTATACATTAAGATTTTCATGTAATTTAAATCCCATGTAATAAATGGGAAGAAACAACAACTCATGTTAAATCTGAAGGCTCAGACTTAGCCAAAGAACACAATTCTTAAATATTCTGAGTAAATCCTGACAAACAATTGCGTTTACAACTAGGATATCTGGCTGTCACTACCTGTGCCAGTTTTAAAACAGGAGCACAATTCTCTGATACTCTACACCAAGAGGTGGCATCCACCCCAGCCCAGACTGCAGCAGACTCATGTTTGTTTGTTTTTTTTTTAAGACAGGGTCTCGCTTTGTAGTTCAGGCTGGCCCTGAGCTCACTATGTAGCCCAGGCAGCCCTCAAACTCAGCAATCCTCCTGTCTCTGCCTCCCAAGTGCTGGAATGACAGGTGTGAGCCACCACACCCGCCACTGTGCTATGTGGTATTGATTGCTGGTGGGCGTGAGTCACCATGCCCAGCATTCTATGTGGCTACCGGATCGAACTCAGGACCTTGTGCTTGTGAGGCAGGCGCTGGAACCACTGAGCTAAATCTCTGGCCCCACACTCATGAATTCTTGATCACATGGCTGTTGGTGCCCGCGAGACACTCCACACTCCAGCACAGAAGGCTTCAGCCCAGGCTTTGCCAGAACACCCACTTGCAGCCCTGAGCATCGGGTTCACGAGGAAGCTCAGGCTACAGGAAGGGGCCACCTGGAGCCCACCAGGTGCTGGCTGTGCATGCAGAAGCTCCAGTGGTCCTGACCCACGGCTGCCCCAGACTTCCTGCTGAGCCCCAGGGTCACTGAGCAACACACAAGCCAAACTCACTTGGCCCATTTCAACTACTATTGTACAATCATCAAAAATAATAAACTGTATTTCGATACTCAATTTTTGGGAGCTTGTTACGCTATGATAAACAAGTAAGCAGAATACCACTTAACCAGGTGATAAAAATAACTTCATGGGTAGTTCAACAAACTAGTATTAAGTGCCTACTGATGCACTAGACTGAGAAAAATAAGCACTTAGGAACTAGGATATAGATCTCAAGTCTAACTGCAAAGTAGCAGTCACATGAAAGGCCATTTCATCAAAAATTGCACTGTACACTTCAAAAGTGTCAATGCCACAAATGAGGAAGACTGAGAAATGATTCAAAATAAAGAGACTAAAGAGACATGACAATTATCAAACGTAATACGTGGTGTTAGGTTGGAGCATAGGCTGGGGGAATTTCTCCAAGACATCCTTTGAGGACAAAGTACCCAGTAAAGCAGTTTTGTCAAGCATTTATCTACATACAAAATCACCTCACTAAAATGCAGATCCTCATTCCACAGGGCTAGAATAGGGACCAATCTTCACTTCTGACAAGTTCTCAGTCAATGTTAATGTGCTGGATTTTGGGCTGTACTCAGAGCCATTTCGTCTTGATAAGAACACTGTCAGCATCAAAGTTTCTCGATCTGTCCTTGTTTTTAAGAGCCATATGTTCAAGCATTTAGGAATCAAGAATCATGACATAAGGGAACCCGGTTTCCAATGTTTCCCCAGCAATAACAAAAACAATTAGAGTGCATAAAGTATCTATATGAATTTTCACTGGGCCATGTTCAAGCTCTCTGGGAGTCTAAAATTTTTCAGGACACAAAATTTGATGAAGAAAAGGTATGTAAGTTGTAAGAACAACCTCATATGTTCTATCTTAAAAATACAAATGAGGAAACACATGGTTATGGAGATGAAATAACTAAGATGCGATCATCCACATTACTAGTGAAGGAGCCAACATCATAAAATAATAGCGTTCGCTGTCACTAAAATGCAGCATTGCTTTGGAAGAGTATCTTCTCTAAGGTTCAGTCTCCTGATCTCAGATGGCTGCACCACATCAGGTGGTCTCCGGTGTCTCAGACACCATACTGTTAACCCAGACCCACCATTCCATCACTATAGTCCTCACGCCCTGTGGCGCCACGGCAGAATAAAAAAGGATGGAAATACATAAAGACTGTAACATCCATAAAACGGCCTCCTTATGGCTAAATCCAAAGCAAAGGTATCTATAAAGTTTTCAACTTTATGCACAGAAAGAAAATGTAAAGTCAAATGTTTTTAAACTTCAAGAATTAAATCCCACATTCATTCTAAGAAGCAGCAGGAGCACTCTTCCTCTTTCAAATACAAGAAACCTGTGTCTCACAAAAGTAGGCTTCAAAGTATGTTGAGTAAAGTTGCTTCCACATGCTTCGAACACTTGAGGTCCTAAGACTCCTGTTGGGAATCAGCTCAAGCGCCAAAGCCATTTCCAGAGATGTAACACACTCCTGCCAGCTTGAACCACATCACTGGTGCCCATGCACCATGTGTCACCAGTGGCTCAAGTCACCTGGCGGTGAGACACACACATTACAGCCCCACCATAAACGTGTTTTTGATTCACACAAGTGAGAACAAGGACCTGAAGTTGACAAAAACTTGCTGAATACAAACAGGTACCAAGTTAGGGCTGCAAAACTGATCACTAAAACAAGGGCAATCACTCAAAGCAGTGCAGGTTCACTATACATATCAATAGATATAGATATATATCACTAGATATATATCACTATATATAGATATATATCACTAGATATATAGATATATCAAGTGATATATCTAGATATATATGTCTAGATATAGATAAAGACTTATCTAGATATAGATACAGATATGCAATTTCATTTCTCTTAATTCAGGGCTTCTAAGGAGGAACACACCCCAAAATTCTGTGCATAAAGACTCTAGAAATTGTCACTTCTGGTACCCTTTCACAAAATGAAGAAATCTGGCCCAGACCGGTCAATTGTAACATTTTTCTTCTCAGGATCTTTTGACATTCTTAAAAATTGAGACTTTCTGTTGGTGTGAATTATATCCGTTGATATTGGTAGTGTCGATTCAATTCTTAAATTTTAAAAGGTCAAATATATATTTACTTAAAAACAAACCCATTACATAGTAACAGTGTTTTTTTTTTATAAAAAGTATGTTTCCCAAACAAAGAATAATTTGAGAGGAGACCAGCACTGTTTCATACTTTGCAGATCTCTTCGATGTCTGATTTAAGAGAAGACCCCTGGGTTCTCCTCTCTGCTTCTACATTCGGCATGTCCCTTCACCTCTGGAAAATGCCACTGCGCTACTCTGAAGAACGAGACTGAAAGGGGCGTGAGAAAAACACAGCTTTGATCTTACAGATCTGTGGAAGGGCCCGGGGATGCCTAGGTCACACTTTAAGAATCATATCTAGATACTGATAGTTATGGCCAGTTGGCAAAATTTAAAATATCATACTCAAAGGACACTGTTCAGTAGAACAAAATAATCCAGATGAGAGCTTTTCAGTCCCCCCGGGTCCGATGACCCGTCGTGCACCGCAGGAGGCTCAGTGCTGTCCTCAGGGAGAGCCTAGGAGAGACACCCCACGCCCAGCGATGACGACCCCAACCGTCCCCAGACACTGTCCAGTGTCCCCAGGCAACACTGTTCATGGTTGAGAGCCACAACTCCAGGCTGGAGAGGTGTTTCCAGTATGAAGCCCCAGCGCTCGAGCTCAGGGACTGCGCACACTGGCTGGGTTTGCCTCAGCAGATGCATCAAAGCGGGAGAGATGTGGAGTAATTTCCTGAGCAAGAAGTGTGTCCAAAAAGCTTTCAACAGGTTGAAGACAAGAGAGACCGGCAACACAGGATCCAATAGGGAGAAAATAACATATGTTTTTCAAAAGCAGCTGCACAAAACAGGAAGCGGAGACGTGCCTCAGTGGCCGCCATGGGACGGGCCGTGTGCCCAGGAAGCCTAGAGTGAGGCCCCTGCATGGCGATGACTGGCAAACTCACTGCAGCCACAACCAACACGGCACACCGAGGAGGAGGATGTGACCCACATGCACTGAGCCCCTCAAGGGCCTGAGCACGCCCCAGACTCTGTTCAGTTTTACAGTCAGTCACCAAACAACAGGACTGTCTCCAAAGCGGAGGTGCAAAGTTCAAAGCTAAGTCACAGCAGAAGAAACTGGGAAGAAATCCAGGCACGGTCCTGATTCTCAAATCCCTAAAATACCCTCACGTGGAAGAGGGATTTGCCTTGTCTTTGGCCTCCCTGGTTCAAATCAGAGTGAATAGGGTGAGAATATAAGGTATATGAATGGTAAACAAGAGGAAAGAATAAGAGATGGAGAATTGTGTGTCCACAGAGCTTTCCAAGACAAGGCCAAGCGTCTTCCAAAGGAGGTCACACCTGTATGCAATTTCACTGCTTGACCTCTGAGTCTAAAATCAAAATGTACACCCAGGCCCCAGACATTCCTACCCAGTCAGCTAAGCCAAATGACTCACTCTTCCTTCGACAAGACAACTGTCACCCTCTTTGGGTCAGTGTGAACTTTCCCGCACGTCTGACACACACAGTCGTGTGTGTCAATCTAAGCTTTCTGCTTTCCCCGACGTCACCCACAGGGTAATGGTCTTCACACGCCAGGGGTGGCCCTGGTCCTTTAAGGGCAGGCTCGGTGTCATCATTTTCTTTTCTCCCAGGACCGAGGATCACACTCAGGACCCTTGAAATTGCTATGCACGTGAGGCACCCCTGAGCTACATCCCTTCAATATCACCTTAACGTTTCTTTTCACTCTGATTTTCTCTGTCCAGAAAAGCACAGATAACAAGTACATGAAAAGATGATGTAAACTGACGATATCCATATGAATGTGGATTGTAAATGAAATCATCCTTATCTGTTCTCTCAAATTAATCATTCACTTCCATAAACATGAAGAGGTGATTTTGTCCAAGAGCAGGATGATAACCCTTTTTGAAGCTAAGTTCCACAGCACCTGTAACCATTTTAATCTTATTATTTTAAATATTATGCAATAATATGTAATCCAAGATACACCATATAGGTATCATGTTGTTACTGAGTATAGTTCTAAAAAAGCCCAGAATGTTCCACCAGTAAGAATGTGTGTTAGGGGAGGCTTGAGAGATAAGGGAAAGAGTGGGTGGACATCTTCATCGGGTGGTGATAGCGCTGAAATAGCTATCAACATGGTGAGGATATGAGAAGAAGGTAATTAATGACCTGTCAGATTCCATAAAGTATTTTCATATTCAGAAGTTTTATGGTATAAGAAGGTACGGATAACATGGATGGTCCTCTTTAAATATACAATCTTTA
Source organism: Thryonomys swinderianus (assembly GCA_004025085.1). Lineage (NCBI taxonomy): Eukaryota > Metazoa > Chordata > Mammalia > Rodentia > Thryonomyidae > Thryonomys > Thryonomys swinderianus. The sequence goes on along the minus strand of PVIC010003666.1, from coordinate 52,834 downwards.
CAGATATTGTTCTTGTGGTCCGTAAGAGGACATTTCTTGAAGTCAACAGGGAAACTTCACGAAACTGAAACGCATGTTCATGGAACAGCGGGCAGTGTCTTTTGTGACAGTGAACCATGCCTGTAGACCTGATTAACTGAGAGGCTCCTAGCAGGGTAGTAGTGTACACCCATTCCTTTTGCCCTGCCCAGCAAGGGAGGTACCACCCACTAGACTGCAGGGCTCACAGAAGGAAACACAAACGAGCGGAGTCCAGCACACCAGCAAACATGACTCTGCCCCAGCGGGCGGTACAGCGGTTTGCTGCTGCCAGGGCCTGCAGACACCTTGAGCCTCTCAACATGGACTTGCACCGGTGACTTTCCAGGGACCTTCTGTCTTCAGTCTTGGATGGTGCTGTGTCCTCAGTCTCTTGCTGCAGCTTCCCGTACGGAGTACTTGGTTCTTCCTGCTCTCCCACGTGCAGCCAACGACATGAACCACCCGGCCTCTGCTATCTCTGGAAAGCTGGTAACAATCCTTTTTTCATCGTCTGGTGCACAAATTTGGACACGACAGAGGAGGAATGATCAGGCCCCGCTGGGGCTGGCTGAATAGCCAGAGAATAGAACAGAGTGACACAGGTGGTTGCTTTCCTCAGCTTTCTGAATCCCGGGATAATCAAGATGCACCATCTTCTACGTGACCTAGTATTAGATGAACAGCCTATAGTGGCTGCCTGGGTGCCCTCACGCTCTCCAGTGCCCACACATGGGCTTGCTTCCTTGTGATGTTACAGCTGTCCCACTCATGTGGCACCTGGCTTTCTCTAGCAAAGGCTTCCTTCCCTGAGCAATGAGGTAGAAGCTCTCAGTCTCTTTGGGTCACAGCTGGAGTCACATCTGCCATAGCCCAGTGCTCAGAGTCATTTCCTGATCCACTCATGTTTAGGGAAAGGAGAGATAGCCCTCCACCCCTCCATGGTGGAAACATCCAACAGCATGGCCCCTTTCATCAACCACAGCCAGACACGTGCATTTCACTTTTCATCTAATGTCATCTACTCAACTCGACAACAGTTTTACTAGCAAAGTAACCATTCCCAAAGTGACTTCAAAATACAAACAACATGCCACAATAAGCACCACATACTCGACACATCACAACACAGCCCACTGCTGCCTGGCCTGCCAGCTCTTCCTACCCAAGGACAAGACAGCCACACGAGGCCCTCATTCATCAGAGCAGACATACATAAGAGAATGGAGGAGCTCAGGCCTATAGTTAAAAATCTAGTGGTTCCGGCGCCTGCCTCGCAAGCATAACGTCCTGAGTTCGATCCCCGGTAACCACATATAATGCTGGGCATGGAGACATGCCCACCAACAATCAACACTGCATACCACAGTGCCAGACGTGGTGGCTCGTGCCTGTAATCCCAGCACTCGGGAGACAGAGACAGGAGGATTGCTGAGTTCACGGCGGCTTGCCTGAGTACCATAGTGAGCTCAGGGCCAGCCTGAACTACAAAGCGAGACCCTGTCTCAAAAAGCAAAAAAAAAAAAAAATGTCTGTAACTGCAAGCTAGTTTGCTCGGCAATTTTTAGTTTTATCCAATAGACTAGTCAAATAGACAGATATTTTAATATTGCATGATACAGAATGAGTTTATTCTGTGGCATAAATTCACTAAGAGTTTCCTTTGATAAGTCAAGGAAGAAAATTACAAATTGACCATAATTTCCCTCTCTCAATAACCCTGTCAATGACATTTTGATACATACAGAACATCAGAAAATTCATTTATTTAAGCCTTTCTTTTCTGACACAAAGTCCCCTCTTTCATAAAAGGAAATAGTTTGATACTTTCTCAGAGCATTTTTTAGAAGTTGCCTGTGTGTACACCTATGCACATACATGTAACTCTTGAGGCTTCACAGGAGGGATCATAACTGACATATTTCTACACCTCAATTTTCAATTATCCACTCAAACATGAACTGAACACCTATTATGGGGTATACAGAGTTTAGACCTGGGAATAAATGATTAAGTGCAAAGACCCTGAGGCAGCAGTGTACCTTCATGTTCCAGAAACACTGAAGAGGCCAACGTGACTGGAGTTAATGAACGGAAAGTTGGGTCGGTGAATGGCATGAGATGTTTTAACTCAACGCAGAGTGAGGGAGGATGCCCATGAGTTGGAGATTGTTCAACTTCAGTGTTGTACTTTCCTACTGCTGCACAACAAATTACCATCATCTCAGTGGCTACAAGTTGTGTGTTTTCTGGTCTATGCTGCAGGTAAGGCAGCTATCAATCATCAATGTTTGCAGGGACGGGAAGTCAGGGCACAGCTGAGCAGGCTCCCTGCTGGGACCCCCTTCCCTCTCAGGCTGTGATCAAAGCAATGGGCCAGCTCAGCTGCATTCTGGTTGCTACCCTGGAGATGAAGCTATTTCCAAGCTCCCTCAGGTTGGTGGCAGAATTCATTCCTTTGCAATAGTAGGACTAACAGGTTGTTTGTTTTCTCTTGACTGTAAGTGAGCAGATGTGTCAGCTCCTGAAGGCTGCCTGTGGACCTCTGCCCTGTCCCCTGGCAGGTCATAAGATGGCTCTTCATTTCTCCAAGGCTGGAAGAGAATTTCCTGTGTGCCAAGATGCAAGTCTTGTATGGCAAAGTATCAACACCTTTGCCATAGTCTTCTGGCTAGACTCAAATTAGAGGTCCTATCCACAAACCAGGGCCCAGATCCCGGGGGATCACCTTATAGCACATCTGCCATGCTCACTAAGAATATTTTCTCATTTTCTTCTCTTTCTTATTTTTTTCTTCACAGTAACTGGTAAGAACACAGGGGCGTTCGACCTCAAACCTGAACCTTTTTTGTTTTTAACTTTGAGATAGGGTCTTGCTAAGTTGTCCAGACTGACCTCAATGTTGCCACCTACCTGTCTCGGCCTCCAGAGTTGCTGGGATAACAGGCTCAGGGCTCCAAACCCTGTATTTTTTAAAAGTAGTTTACAGAGTAACCGTCTCGGGGCTACCATATAATTTTTTTTAACCCTCTTTCTCCCCTACAGGTTCCCAACTGTGTAACCACAAAACTGACTCTTCCAAACAGTCATTTTCAAATACACTGACCAACCCTTCCCCACCCAGTCTCTCAGAACTACTCTTTTATTCCAAGATTTTGACATTCAAAGATGAGTGAGGCAGCAGGGGTTTTCAGAGCACACGTACATTATTGACCAGACGGTGCCGGACACTGCCAGGCCCTCAGAACGGATGCTCCAGCTCCAGCTCCCGCTCCGGGCAGCGGGACATGAAAGCACCTCGCTCCAGCTCTCACACGGTCTCTTCATGCAGGTGTTCTCCATCTGCTGGGCTTGGCTCCCACTCAGGGCACCTTTCTTTCTGGGAAACACTGCTGAGGGTGTGTTTTCTGATGCTTGTGTGTAAAGAAGCTATCGATTTTGCTAATTACTTTCCATCTTCCATCCTAATCAGTCATTTCAGTGTAACGGATACCGTGCTTCTTCACCTGATCTTGAGGGCTGACTACATATACAGTATTTCTCCTTACAGTTTTTGTACACCGTCTTTTTCAACTTTCTTATCTCGTACTTCCAGAACGATAACTAATTAGTAACAGTGAGTCATGCTTTCAGCATGTGAAGTGTTTTAGAAGTTGAATGAAATGCAAAATTCAGGCTTAAAATAGACATTTAAAACTGTTAACGAGTAGCCGCAATGTCTGCTTCATGCATTTCCGTGATAGAACAGCAGAACGACTAAGGGAACCTGTACATTTTGGAGGGTGCAATTCTTTTACCAAAAAGCTCCATAAAAGAAACACACGTAACTGCCCAATGTCTGCTCTGTAAGAGACCAAGCTGGGAGCGCCTCAGAGAAGAAATTCTCTGAACATTTTTTGACAACTCATTCATTGGTCTTCTAAGGATTTTCTTCCATGGGATACCAGGATATTACTTGTCTCTTAACCTATTTTTACTTTGGAAGATTTTGAGTTCCATCTTTATCTTTTTTCCAAGTATTCACTTTTATGAGTACACGTCTGCAGAACATAATGACTCATCCTAGGGAGTTGAGACGTAATTAACACAACTTAATTATTTTTATGCCCCTTTTCCTTCCCCTCCCTCTGCCTCTAGGTCCCCACCCGCTTCCCATCTTTACTATCTTAAAACACGTATTGGAGATATTTCAGATGAACAAAAAACACTTTCTAATACATAAGTAAAAAATAGTATCCTGAAGTACATCAAAACTTGTAAACTAAGAAGCTTCCGTATTCCCCTTTCTACCTATACTGTGTCAGTGGACCATATGTTTTCATTCAATTCCTTTAGTACCACCCTAATTTATTTCAGCTAAAGCAGTGGTGGCCAGCCCATGGCTCACATGTCAAAGGGGACTGTCTTTATCATTAAAAGCTCTAAACGGTTCACCATTACTGACCTAGAACAAAGGTACCTAAGCAAGGTCTATTCTCAGCCCTTACATCATAGGTAAATGCTGCACATGGACTGCCTTTTTCACGAAGTTAGAATGTTACCATTCACCAAATTCACAAAGGATGGAAAATATAAAAACTAGTTAAGAATCAGTGACCTAGATGAAGGAATGAGAGGGCTGTCAAGCACAGAAAACAATGAAGATTGAAAAAATAACTCACAAAACTTTGGGTTTGTCTGACTAACAATGTGAAAGGGTTTTCTTTAAAGCATACAGAAATCAGACAAAATCACAGCAGACTTCCAAAAACATCAGACCATGAAACTTGACCCAAAAGAAACCACAGGAGAAAATGATTACACACAGAAACAATTCTCACCGAAGGATCTTTCCACATCAATCCATCACAAATGCACTTGTGCTTAGTACCACATTAATCACATGGGACCTAATTCCTTCATTAAACTTCAAAAACGATGACTAATCCTCTTACTGGTCATTTCTCCCCATTTCCACATAAACGGAACTGGCATTCCAGAGAAATCCACTGTTCAAAGCCTTCCCAGGAAAAACGCATCAGCTTCTACACATTGCCTAGAAAGGGAAAGACAAACAATCCCCTAGAAAAAGAATCACCTATAAACTCTACTAGCAACACATGCATAAAGCACCAAGAAATCGGAACAGGAGGTGGAAGTAGAGAATAATATGCTGGAGAGAACAGTCTAGATACTGTATGAGTTTCTGATGTGTACTCTTTCTCTACATAAACATGTGCAGAATTACTCTTTTTGACAAAGACTATATATCATCTTCATAGCCTATTAATCCAACCACTGTAGAGATCTGGTTTGGCATTACTTATAGTCCATAGCTCATGTGTGCTTCTGGTAATTAAAAGTAAGTAATTATGATGACAAACACCACACCAGCTGTGCAGGGTTTAATAAGAACTTTCTTGTGCATAAGGCTAGGCACTGGCACGTGTGGCTCGAGTGACTATGTAAAGCCCATGACTTTATAAAATTAAATACAGGAATTTCCTTCATGACTCCCACACATTCCACAGAGAGGCTCACATAGGCACTTTTGTGCAATTTTAACTTGGAGCTATCCATGTAGTAATATTGACCCACACACTACGCATCATTTAACCTTAAAAAGAAAAAAAAACACAATCTTGTTTTTCTTGGGACTGTAGAAAAACCACAAGGAACTTTCTAACCGTGGCTCAACTGCCTAAAAGCTCTTTTGGAACAAGGCAGGCTAGAATAAAGCAAGCTGTGTGACCTTGCATATGTTAATTTCAACTCTTCCGCTACAGCTCCGTACATTTACCTGTGAACTGAAGAAAGACCAATACTACCTCATTTGGCGCGTTTATTCAGAGTTGGAGTGGACTACAGCTAGCCAGGGCCCGGAACACCATATACTCAGTGATTTCAGGGCCTAGACTCCTCCCTCACCAGAGCAGAGCGCTTGGGAAGAGGACTCTTGCATTTAATAACCACACCTGCTCCATGCCCTGCAGGTCTAGCTCCTTCTGCAAGTGGAACAGGTAAGTAAACAGCTTAGGAGGTAACAGTGGCGCTGATTCACAAAGGGATACTTAGAGCATCAGAACTTCACATCATCCAGGGTCTTTCTCATTCTCTGGAAAAAGACTTCTCCAAGGTCCGAACTCAATTACACATTCTTAGGCCACACCGTCAAGTCTCCACTGATAGACCCTCATAGTCGTACTGTCTTTCTCACTAGACTTGGGGAAGTAAGATGCTTTTCTCTCAACCTTTTCAGTCCATCTGTATAGTACACAGCATATAAGAGAAGCTTAAGAAATGTTTCCTGAGTAACTATATAAAAAATGATGTCGCTCTGGAGGATATACTAATAAGTGAAATCAACAGATCACAGATAGACAATTCCCAGATCTTCTCTTTGGCATGAACATCTGTAGATGCAAATGAGTTCTAGAAAGTAGGACAGCTTTTATAGTGTGGAATATTTCTATATGAAACTTGGTGTGGGAATGTGATGAGGGGAAGGAATAAATATGATACAGAAAAAAAATAAAAGAGCATGTATAAAGGGGGGAGGAGGGGGGAGTGGGTAGGGATATGGGTAAAAATGAGGATTATCTTGTGGCATATACTGGTACAAATTTCCCAATGTTATATGTGATTTTGAGATGTATATAAATTGTACCAATAAAGAATTCAATTAAAAAATGATGTCGGCCACAAATATCAGATCATTCAACTATAATCACAAATAATTTCAAGTGAGTGTTCACTTGAAATTTCAGGTGTGTCTCACACACATATTATTCAAAAGAATAACATGGGCTGGAGATTTAGCTCAGTGGTTCCAGCATTTGCCTCACAAGTGCAAGGTCCTGAGTTCGATCCCCGGTAACCACATACAATGCTGGACATGGTGGCTCACACCCACCAGCAATCAATACCACATACCACAGTGCTGGGCATGGTGGCTCACGTCTGTCATCCCAGCACTCGGGAGGCAGACAGGAGGATTGCTGAATTCGAGGTTTGTCTGGACTACATAGTGAGCTCAGGGCCGGCCTGAACTACAAAGCGAGACCCTGTCTCAAAAAAAAAAAAAAAGAATAATGTAATTAACTCCTATGACCACATCACCTGAATATACCCATTACTAACCAACAACAAATCTAGGGATAGTCTGTAGCACACATGGGCTGTACGTATCCCCGAAGATGATTTTAAGTAAATTCCAGTCTGATCTTTAAGAACCTTGAAGTGATTAGGTAGGCTCTCCTGCAGAATCCTAGCTCTGGAGTTCCAGAAATGTTTGTTACTTGTATTCAATGCATCCTGAACTCACTGCTGTCTGGTCAGGAACTGCTCTGATAAACAGAGCATCTACGACAGCCGTGAAAGTGAAAACCAAACTCTTCCTCCCCATCAAGAGAACAGAGGAGACCATTAGTGGGACTGATTAAGATATTTAAAAAGACAGCCATTCCACGAAAATCTGCACAAGAACAAATAACGACCTGAAGTTAGTGCATGGGAAGAGGGAGACGGTGCGTGCATCAGGCGGCGAGCTCCCCGAATACTGCAGAAGGCTAGAGGCCATTTTTAGAATCGTCTACATAAAGGCTTTTTAGGAAGAAAAAACAACAACAACAAAAAAGGGAAAAATGTAGTTGGCTATGTGAGGCATGGGCACTACCAAGTACAGACTGGATGAAGGGGCAGTGGGGGCTCAAATGGAGAGTGACGCGGGGCAGATGTGACGGCATCTTCTAGAGAAAACCTGGGGCCTGGAGACAGGGCCTCCCGGAGATTATGGGAAAGAAAAATATGATGTTAAAAAAGGAAACAAGGCGTATGTATATAGGGGCGGGAGGCTGTCTGGTGGGTAGGCAATGGGAAAAAATGAGAATTAAGTCATGCCATACACTGGTACATATTCCCAGTGTTGAGCATGATCATCATGTGTCTAGAAAATGTACCAATAAAGAATTCAATTTAAAAACATTTTTTTTTAAGTAAGAGAGAGAGAGAAAGCCAAACACAACCGATACCTGTTACTGCAGGCCAGCTCAGGCAAGAACCAACCAACTGGAAAGGTCACACAAGGAGCACCTGAGGACCTCTTCATCCTGTGCCAAGTTAATCCAGAGAAACAAGACTGTGCGGTGTGTCATTCACTTCACCTCTCTTGACCACACTCTTCTAGATTCCCAGGCTCCTCAGAAAAGTCAACCCCATACATACATATATACATATATTACATACCATATGTAATTTTATTCACACAGTGATCGTACACATGTCGGATACAGTGTGATAATACACGTGAACAGGGTGTAACGTCAGGGCGGGGTCATCAGCACTTCCATCTCCTTACACGCTTCTCATCTCTTTGAGTGAGGAACAGACCACACACACGTCACCTCCTGAAGGCTGAGTCCCAGGGACAGAGAAGACGCTCGCAGGGAAAGCAGGACCTCACTCGCCCTCTCCCCTCGGGGTTCCCACAAGGCAACGACCAATCTGACCAGCAACTTGGTTGGCTTAAGAGGCACCTGCAAGACTGGAAAAGCACACCTCTGGGCGTGTCTGGGTCAGCTGGAGATGCAGCCCTAGAACGACCCCCGGTTCCTGGCTGCCTGTGGGAGCTGCCCAGTTCCCTCCACACATTCTACGTCAGGTACTGTGCTACAGCCAAGGAAGAGCTGGCCAATGAAGGCACTCGACCTGCTGAACAGAGCAGGCACAGCGGACCTGCTGCTGCTGTCCTCAGAAAGGGGAGTCCGCAAAGTCGGATCTCGGTTGGCATCGGGGAAGCTGAATGGCAAACCATTCTACAAAGCCGTACAAAGAACACCCTAAGTGGTTCGTGTGCCCACCTGAGACCAGAGTGTCCCTATAAGAGCATCGCAGTCGTCACAAACACCTGCTTGCCTCTGGGGCTCTGGAGTCCGGGTACATTCCAGGCAAAGGACACCCGTGTGTCTACCCCCCCACAAAAGCCCAGTCACAGTCTCTACTGGGCTTCAACAGAAACACCGCACACATGCTGCTGCCTTTTTATTACTTGGGAGTATGCTCCTCATGACCCCTCTGGGAAAGGATACCAGGAGGAAGCATAAATATGGGAATCTCAGGCTCTGGGGGTGTCATCAGTCTGTGTCTCCTACTAGCCAGTGTATTATGTATGGAGGTACAGACAACTTTACACTGGGTCTCAGGAATCCTTCCAGAAAGTTTCCAAACATGAATATGGTTTTGAGTAATCATCGCACACAGACACACATACACACCCACTTGTGTATAACACACTCAGAGGAACAAAGAAGTAGAGACTAGAATTACTGCAGGACATGACAGAGGCCGGCTTTATTAAGTAGTCACTCTGCCTACTCTGATATTCAGTGACAGTAGAAACTGAAGGCTCATGGGTGTCTAGAAGTAGAATTGTTATGCCCTGGTTTGCACGGAAACCCTAGAGTAGCCTTTGTCTAGCTAACATTCATTAACCAAGACATTTAGTGTGGTAAGACATTACTCTTTGCCTTTCAAAAGACAGAGAAGCTGAGATAGCATATGGCCAGCTACCCGTTATCCCTGACTAAATGACTATGTTTCAGAACCCTTTTAACTTGGGAAAAACTCAGAATATTCATGTGAGGTGATGAGCTCACACGCTAAACACCTGACCATGACAAAGGTGACTTCATTATTGTCTCTCCCAATTTTACACCAGACAGAAGGCTGAAGACCAGCAAAACACGAAATAATACAAAGTGGCCATCTTTCATTATGTAAGCTACAAAATCCTAAAAATTATTACAGCATTGTTTTAGTGTGGCCTCATACATCCCATGGACAATTAAGGTACTGCTATTTTAATAAACGTTCCTTTGGTGGCTGATCCTACCCAGAAGAAAACCAACAGCACATAACCAAGGAAAACAGAATAAAGTACAAATCGGAGACAAGTGGCATCCTCAACGCCTCCCTCCCCGACTTCCTAGCGGAAGAAGCATGGGAAATGAGCCTATAGCCAAAGAGGAAGTGCCCTAACACCAACTTCTCCAGGAGTACAACAAAACTCTGTTTCTCTGTAGGTCTACTGAAAGTGGTGTGTGTGTGTGTGTGTGTGTGTGTGTGTGTAGGACATTTGGTATAGGACATTTTCTGGGAACAAAACCAAAGCTTTCCCTAAATTTAAGAAGTGGTTAGTAATGTAATAAAGCTTCACGGCTATCAGATGTGGAAAAGAACTTTATATGCTAACTAACTAAATGCATGGTAGACCAGAAGACCAAGCAGCCAGAACACAGGGAAGACACAGTCTATCACAACAGAGGCTGAGATCTTGGAAAGTAATGACTTAGTAAACAAAACTATGTTGAAATCAAGATGCTAATTCTGACTTAAACTTTTAGCTAAGATGATAATTGCAGAAGAGAATAAAAAAAAGTTCTACCAATCAAATTAAAAGAACAGAATGAGAGATACAGGTTGAAGGGCTTCAAATGCAGTTTCGAGTACCTGGAGGTTTCAGGAGTCCAACAGCTTCCAAGTCTCATTCATGCATCTCCACCTGGGGGGCTGCAGTACCTCAGTGGCTCACACCTTCCTGTTCTGCCTCTACCTGCTTCAGTCTAGAGGTCTTAAACCCCAGCAGCCTGCAGTAATTTCCCAGTAATGAACTCAGCCTCTCCAAATTCCCATCCCAAACCTCTACAGGACAACTAGACTCAGCCCAGATTCCAGCTGGACTCCTACTCACCAGCACATGTAGAGAAAGTGGGGTCTGAGTCTTCCAAACGGGGCTGGAGAAGCCTGTCTCCACAGTGGGCAGACCTCAGAGGGACTGGACTTCCACGCAAAATAAACCCTCTAAGCAAGCCAGTACGGAGCACTACAGACTGAAGGGCTCGGAGGAATGAAAAGGGAAGTGACTGTGATTCAGTTCTACAAAGTATCCCTTCCCCATCTCCGTCCGTCTAGAAGTAGCAAGACCTTGGGGAGGGGATCTCTCTGGTAATCTGGTGCAAACGGCTATATAATTAGCACATTGTACAGGCTTCAACAGTATACTTGTGAGCATCTCTATTCTGAAAATCTGAGCTCTGAAATACTCTAAAATGCACTGTCACAATACTTGAAAGTTTCACATTTTGAAGCGTTTTTTATTTTTGGATTAGAAATACTCCACTGGAAGAGTCTAGGCAAATATTTCAAAATCTGACAAACTCTGAAATCCAAATACTTCTGGTCCCAAACATCTTGGTTATTCAACCTGTATATCAATATAAACTTGTATCCTTAGTTCCCAAGTTTTCGCCTGAAGCATGTGACTTTAGTATCTGCTCAGAGTTCATAAAAAATCAGTTCTTCACTTATCACTTTGCTACTCATGTTTATCTTTTTTCACATTCTTGGGTGTAATTTTAGATTTCTGAGAAATCAAAATATTCTCTTTCCAGTGATAAATGCAATGTACAGCTACTCCATAACTGCACTATCTGAGCATCAGTGGTCTACCCTGCAAAGATATGACAAAAAAGTTTCAAAACACCTTCCTCTTAAAGCCATTTAGAAGGAGGCTGAGCAGTGCCCCAAAGCCAGATAGTTGTGGATCTGAATCTCAGCGATGCCACTTTCCTCACTGTGTGATTAACCCAAGCTCACTTTCTTCATGTGTAAAATGAGAGCACCTAAGTCACAGAGTCACTGAGCAAGACAGTAAATGGACACACAGTGCCAAGTACCCGGCAGAACGCGAGCAACTCACAGGGGTCAGGAACACAGTTCCCAGGCACTAACTATGCTGCGGGTGGTGGTGACGGACTTGAGGAGAAGGTGCCAGGGAACAGCACTTCGCGAAAGCTTCTCCCGAAGGTGCAGCAGAGGGGCCTGACCCTGCCCGAGCCCCAGGAGAAGGGCGCTCCCAGGTGAGGAGCCCAGCGAGACGGCAGACAGAGACAGCACACGAGAGCGGTTCTGACTGAGGCGCAGGGCCGTGTAGGGGTCACTTCGCTGTTGTTTTCACCAAGCGTGAAGTCAGCCCCTCAGTTCTCTCCAAAGGCAAACCGGTGATGATTGTCTTTCAGTACAGAAAGTGATTATTCAAACCTGTCTTTCCACGCATGGGTTGAAAGCAGGCTCTAGGGATGGACAGCCTGGGTTCAAACCCCAGCTCAGCCACTTCTAGGACCTTCCACCAGTTCATGGCCCTCTGCCCCCTCCACTTCCATGGTGTGGCAAGAGGACTGAGATGCACACTCAGCCCAAGCCGCTCCCGCAACCCTCGAGCAGGTGGCTCCTTCTGGTAGTCATCTTCTACAGGCGAGAAGACTGCCAGTGAGATGGGGTGGACCACCTACGATCAATCTGTGATTCCACCCGAAGGACTTTCCTTCAGAGCCCACGGAGCTACAGCAGTGTCTTAGGCCCTTCAGTGAGAAGCCACGTGAGGAGCTGAGCGCTGGCCAGGTACACAGTCCGTCACGTCTCTGTCAACATTGGCTATTATCATCACTTGCCTTTCCATGTCATTCTGAGAGCTATGGAAGAGAGCCTGAAAGGTCGACTTCACAAAGAGGAACACAGTAAGCACGAAGGCCATGCGAGGACACCAAACAAGCACACCCGCGGCGGCCTCTTCGTGCGAGACCCACCTGCTCCCGCCCCTTGCTCACCGCCCCTCCCGCCCACTCCTACACCTGTCTTCCCGTCTTCCGACTCCTCCTCGTGGTGCAGGGATTGCGAACAACTGCAAAGGAGATGGAGCAAAGGATCGACTCATTCACCATCCTTTCTGTTTCTCCAGGTGCGGACAGAGGGCCAGGCTGGAAGCTCTCGGGGAGGCTCGAGCGCCATCACTGCCGTTTCACGGCCGCAGGCTCTTTGGCTGAGAGTCAGAGAGGGGAGGACGCAGAGGACCTCGCTCTGAGCCCCACCCCCTCTCCCACAGGAGCGTGTTCCCAATAAAAAAAAAAAAAAACAGGACGTTCTTCTTCGGAAGCAAAAGCTCACCTCCCGGCAAGTTCTGCTCCCCGTGAATACGCTAAGGCAACAAAAAATAAAAGAACAAATCTGCTCCCCGCTTTTTAAAGTTCCTCCATTTTCGAGAGACTGGCCCAGTCCTCTGTCTGCACTGGGTACTCAGATTCTGTAAAATAAACGATCTCCCCAATTTTCTCCTCGCAAATCACAGTATTCAGATAAGAAAATCTCATCTCTTTGGGAGACATCAGGACACAGAACTGACGAGGCAACGGCATCACCATTTCCCTTCTCTCCACAAAGGCGTACGAACACGGGACCAAGATTTTTGTGCTTTTAAGCCTTTCTTTAAAATGCTCCCCAAAATGCAAGGCAATGATGAGAAAAACCATACAGCAGCAAAGTGTTTATGACAATACCGAAAAGGCCACCATTCATGAGAGGTTGGAGATGAGCTTCGGAAAATGTGTCAAATATTCTTGCTCTAAGGTTTGGGGTTCTACATTGAGCCGTCCCTGCTCACACAGATGGAAGGCTTTTAGAAACCTTGGGAGGTGTGTTGTTGTTATTGTTTAAGACGTTTATTTTCCTCTCACATGGAAACTGTTGCTGCCTAGCAACCTAGTGCAGGCAAAGCTAAATCAAGAAGCATTTCAGACCAGTATTTTGCTCTTTAAAGTATTTCTTTGGTCCATTACATGACAAGCACGATCTCCAGTGACAAGGTTCTCTGCCCATGATAGAAAGTGGCTTGCACATCACTCGCTCAGCCTCTTCTCCGTGAAAGGATGACAGGACAACCGAACAAGGTGCCTGTCTGTGATCATGTTGCTCTGGAGCACAAGAGCAGCACTACAATCACAATGTAATTACAATGTAATTGCAATGTTCATGGCTGCACTTTGTCAGGAACAGTCCATGTGTGACCGCAACCGGGACAAAGAGAAATGGGATTGAATGGGGAGTCCCACTCCATGCTCACCCAGCTTCTGGCAAAGATAAGCAACCCTACCTTGGAAAGCTGGCTGCAGAGTTAACAAGAGTAATGTGATACGCTCTGTTACACCTGTTTCCATAATTGACTCCTCCAGTGACCACGGTCAGGGGATTGATGGGGAGCCGGGCATGGTGGAATCCCAGCTACTCCAGAGGCTGAGGAAGGATGCCCACTTCAAGACCAGCATAGCCAACATGGGCAGACACTGTCTCAGAATAAAAAGCTAAAAGCAACAGGGTTGCGGTTGTAGCTCAGCGCCGGGGAGGGACACGACTGACAGGAAACCCAGGTGCCCCTGGTGTCTGCCCAGACTCAGGTCCCTTAGGTGAAATGGCTTAACTCCTAATAGTCCCTGTATATCCCCAACCTGTGTACTTGAAATAGTCTCTATATTAATGGTAATACCTCAAACAATGTGAACACTACAGAAATGGTTGTTGCATTCCCTTGTTTAGGGGGAAAATACACCCTTCATTTTTGGTACAAATCCAATCTTTTGGCTAATTATCATTCATCAGTGGTCAGTTGACCCCTGTGCTCATCTCAGCTTTATTTCCCCATTATTGTGTGAGTGGAAGATTCTGGTGAACCACGGGCTCTACGACACATACTCCAGACAAGGAGCAATCAGAGTGTCCCTCAATAGACTGTGTCCCTCAATAGGCTGTGGCCACCAGCTTTCCCACAAAACATGATCACCACAAATGACCTCCATATTCACACTCAGAAAAATGTGACACAGCCTCCCAGGGTAACTAGTCCAAACATTTATTTTGATAAAATAATCCTCATCAAAGAGACATTTTCTATGAATGAAACGCAGGCTAGAGAAAGGCCAGGGCACAAAGGCTAGGACTGGGGCCGATGTCCTGGCTTAGCCACTGGAGAACCAGTGAGACAGCAGGTCCACAGAAGCCGGGCAAGGCTCAGGTCACAAATGCCACATTCTGTTCATCCTATTGAAAAGCCAGTTAAAATGCTGAGCGTGGTAAATATAATTTACATAATTCTGTTAGTGTATCAAGTGATCAGTTCAGAGCAACACAAACTGGCAATTTATGCTATTGACGAAATAAAAATATAGAAAGAAAAGCATCAAAGAAAACACTGGTATAGGGTGGTCATCAAAGGCTTTTCAGAATTTCCCAAGGAAAGATGGGGTTATAAACCGTGTGAATGACGGTTTAAATGTGAAAGGTTTAAGAACGGGCTCAGCACGGGCAGACCTGTGACCCTGGGAGGGTCTGCTCCTGCCTGAACCCCTTCGCAGCCCTCCTGCCCTGTGTATGTGAGCAAAGGGGCAGCTAGACCGTGAGCAGGAACTGCAAAATGGACGGAACCCAGCGCTGGCTGCTCTGCCCGCTGCTTCCACTCTGTGCCCCTTCTGACTTTATCGCCCACCCTGCCGTGCTGCCGCCTGACGGAACCACAAGGGAACGTAAACTGTCATCTATTCCTCACAGTCCTGCTCTCTCATCTCCCGGGATGAGTTGACACCCTGAACGAGGCCCCTTGTGTCTTCTGGCTCTTTCACTATTCACAGTAAAATCTTGGATGTTTTCAGGGATATTATTCTTTTTTTTTTTTTTTTTTTGAGACAGGGTCTCGCTTTGCAGTTCAGGCTGGCCCTGAGCTCACTCTGTAGCCCAGGCAAGCATCAAACTGAGCAATCCTCCTGTCTGTGCCTCTGGAGTGCTGCGATGACAGGCGTGAGCCACCATGCCCAGCACTGTGGTATGTGGTATGTGGTTACCATTGATTGCTGGTGGGCGTGAGTCTCCACACCCAGCACTGTATGTGGTTACCAGGGATCGAACTCAGGACCTTGCGCTTGCGAGGCAGGCGCCGGAACCACTGAGCTAAATCTCTGGCCCAGGGATATTATTCTTATCCCCCCGATGAAAAGCAGAGGCTCTGGGATGGAAGTTTCTGGTCCTCACACTGTCACTTTCTAGCCATGTGCTGGCGAGCAAGTTCATCTGCCATGAACAACGGGCGGTGTGTGCGCAGACTTTTGTATCTGTGCAGGGATTCGCTCACAGATTTATGTCATGGTGATTTTTAAATGTTCTAATAATTATTTTAAGGGCATCTAAAAATACAATAGGGCTATATGACCCAAATACCCTTAAGGTAACCCCAAAGTGTGTGAGAATCCAGTGAGTATTTTCTTATGCCATCTTCATGTCTTGAACATTACACTTCCTTCCCTCATGTTCTCTGATGACTCTGTGTAGCACACCTCCAACTGTCTGCTGGGTTTATCTAGCCAGAGAGCCTAACAGTTAAAATTCGGTACATTCTACCTGAATTCATCGCACTCTCACTCAAGCCCCTTTTTCCTTATTCTCATTAATGAATGGAATTCTTCTAACACCTCCCTCTGAGATGGCCCACAAATCAGGAGCTGAGCTGCTCAGAGACACTCTTCATCCTGGAATCCCCGCCCTCCCGACCAGCTGAGCCATCTGACCTGCCACTGGGCCTTTTATCTCCGTACTTCCGGCCGCCGTCCCTCCCCCCACAGCAAGCCATCTGAAGCCCTTCACTCGCAAAGGGCCCATGAACCTGGAACCACAACAGGAAATGTGAAAGTCCTCAGGTAATATTCTCCACCCCCAGCCTGAATCCCTTTTTCAGCTCGCCTCACACCAATGCCCCACGTTCCAAAAGAGCCGTGTTCCCCGAACACATCCCTCCTGGCTGCACTCGTCTGACTACATCATCTCCCGTACCTGAATTATCTGAAGACACCTCCACCGGTTCAACTCCACTACTCTACAACTTATTCAAAGCACCCTCAGGGAAACCTTCCAGATGCCCCTCTAGCTGGGAGTTAATTCTTTCTTGACGTCTCAGCAGCGTTCTGTCTCTGTCTCTCTGAGAGCATTGTCTCCACTCAATCTTGTAGCCACTTTTAGATATTTCTTCTCTTCCCTACTGCTGCTGTCTGCATTTCCTCTACATCTGACTCACAGCAGGTTCAGAGTAGGAGGTACTCTGAATTAATGCATAAAGTACGTATCCCTAAGAACAAAACTTAGGCAAAACTCACAAATTCTAAAGCCCAACCCTGAAAATCCCTGGGAAGGATATAGCCCTCTTTTCTGAAAATCCCCGGGAAGGATATAGCACCCTTTTCTACCTGAGGAAAACAATTTTCTGGTTTGCAAGGGAAGAAAGACTTTGATAGTATTTCTGGCCTATCTTTTAAAGCAACATTAATGTAGCATGTGTAAATCAAGCCAAAACATATGGAGCATGTTTCCTATCAAGCACATATGAATTTTATAAAACAACAGTCAAGAGGTTAAGAGAAATTATGATCCCCAAAACAGATTAACAAGGGATTTTGTCCTAACTACAAAATTCAACTAGTGTTATCTTTCTTCAGTTGCACCACGTTTCCTCTGCTTTACTGAGTTTCCTGGAGTCAACATTTTTCACATGCGGGGAGGGAAAGCAAAGGAGCAACACAAAATGGCTTCCTTCTCTCGTCATTTTTCCTCTGCCTACCCTCGCATGGAGACTAACCAGATTTGTGCCTTCCTTTCCTCTCCAATCCACCCTGTTATTTCCATGCCCTTATCCATTACCCTAAGTTTTCCTTTCTCACAAGTCTGCTCACTTTAGCTTTTCTTATCCTCCCTCTTTTCCTATACTCAGGGAATGACATCCTTCTCTTGCTGCTCCTCAGCCCATGCAAAATCTTTGCGGTGGATCTGTGAGGCTTTTGCCAGGAAGCCTGTATCAAACACAGATGTCCCTACCCATACGAAGTGCATCTGGACAAGCACCCCTATCGGTAGAAGTATTCCTCCTGCGGCCAGGGCCGGGACTTTGAAGCCCAGCTGATGAGGAACCAAGAGCAGGTGGTAAGGGGAACTGGAGCTCTCAGAATTGTTGATTAACTCAACCTAAGACTCCTCAGCCCCAGCCACACTAACTTCCTCTTCCAAACCTCAACCCACACAAGGGAAAGAATGAAGGCCAGTGTTTGCCTCCTGTCTTATCCACCGAGCACCTCAGGGCTTTCTTGGTGCCCACAGTGCATTCACGGCACTGTCCGGCCACAGGAGAAGTCCAATAACACCTTCACGCAGCTCCACACACCGTCCCCGAGAGTAGAGCCTCCTGTGCCTGCTGCGACTGGGTCATCCAACTCACCAGCGCTACTTGGAAGCCCCGTGAGACCTGTTAACTAGGCAAAAGTGACACCATCACCTCGGGCAGGAAACCACCGATTTCCCCAGAGTCGAATGAAGCAAGAAAACAGGAAGCCGCACCACGATGTGGAGACCCACAGATCCAGAACCCACATTTCCACAAAGACGCTGTATCCAAGTCCCTTAACTCAGGAGCTAATCCAACGACAGCTGCGTAACTCTGACACTGCTTCAAAGCCTGCAGTCTAATTCTTCTGAAACTGAATAGAGGCATTTTCCAGAGAGCTGCCTGTTTGGCTCAGTACACATGACTGAGATTCAAGGACAGTGTAAAAGGACCATGAAGAGAGGAATGAATTCACCACCAAACAGTTACAGAAAACAAAAGAAAACTTCTCATACTCATTAAAAAAAAAATATCAAGCAGCTGTTAGCATACTGGTAAAGAAAATCACCAAACCAAGTTTCCAGCAAGAACAATGTTCATCTACAGCTGACACTGCGCCAGCAAATAGTACATGAAACTAGAACCCAAAAAATGCTCTCCATATACTTTGCTGAAGGGGACTATATAAGTCTATTACCTGTCTCTTTCCCATGCCTCCAACCTACTCAAAATGTACTGAGTGAGTTAATGCGTTGAATATTCACTGAGCACCTGATATTTGCCAGGGATTATCCTAAATATACAAAAGATCTCTGTCCTCAACAGTCTCGCACAGGGAAATAGCTGAAAATGAAAAGTAAGATGGTGTATTAGACTGGGCAGAGTAGGACAGCTCTCACCACAGACCGACCACTGTGGGCCAGAGGCTGTAAAAGCTCATCTCTACATTCCAGTATCTGCTGCACATGGCATACAACATGTTCTCAATTTTTAGAAAGCCTTTTAATCCACAAGTGAGTGATCATTTTAACAGTTTTCAAATTTTCTGCCTTAGAGATAGAAATAAGGAATGCCATCTGCAAGGTACTATAATTAATAAAATGAAAAGGAAAAAGTCTGGAAGCTCTTACAAGATGAAGGTGTTTTTTATAATCATGTCTTCCCTGGATTACAGGGACAAAAGTCACAAGATAGGTCAGTTAAGAGATATTTTTTTTTTCCTTTTTGATTTTGGGAGACAGGCTCTTGAGTGTAGCTCGGGCTCACCTCGAACTCATTATGCAACTCAGGCTGGCTGAACTTGAACTCATGGCAATCCTCCTGTCAGCCTCCTGGATGCTGGGATTACAAGTGTGTGCCACCATATCCAGCATATTATTCATTCTGACCCAGAAACTCCTAGCTCAGAGCCCACATACTCAGAGAAGCAGGAGAACCCCTGAAATTGTGGGAAGAACAAGATTGGAACATTTTCCTGTGGAGACAGGGTTAGTGACTTCTGTCAGCCTCTGAGGCCTGTTATCCCAGGAATACCAAGGAGCACTGCCCTAAAGCACAAATGCTTCTTAAAAATTGTAGGTATCACCACTGAATCCTGCCAATCCCATCAGCATCTTCATTTTGCTTAATAGGTGCAAGCTGTATTGCAAGGGAGTGGGGACAGGCCAGCAAACAAGGCAGCCCTCAAGAACAACACAGCGTGGCAGCGTTCAGAAGCCACCATCCCCACGTCCACGCCAGAAGGGTAAGAAAACTGTTTCAGTGGGTACTAACACCAACTGCTGTGGCCAGACCTCACACCAGCAAGGGATCTAACTCAGTCCTGCCTTAACTGTTATAAACAAACACCTCTTGCAAGTGAACAAAATCTCCTTCCATGTTCTACATTGAAGCTATTTCTGAAGATCTTAATAGACATGGAGGAGACATGTGCTCCTAAGCTGGCTGTTTTCCTTGCTAGTTGCCCCCAGTGATCTTTATGACTGAAAATTCAACAAGTACACAAAGTTACACAGCCACTCCAAAGAGTCCTGAGGATGATTCTGAGTCTACAGCAGAGAGCTGCAAGCATTACTGTAAAGGGCCTGACATATTTTTGCCCTGTGGGGTAGCTAGCCTCTCCCGGAATTGTTCAACTCTGTTCATAGTCAGATATTTAACTGAGGAAAAGACTATCATAATCTAAAAAGGTGATAAGAAATGCTGTTGTGGGCTGCCTAGATAGACTGAGCTGATTCAAAATATTTTTCTTTCAGGATCATTTTGACTTTTGGTGCCAGACCCCATTAATAAGGTAGAAGAGGACACATCATCATATTCTTCCGAGGCTGCTGTTAAGGCTTTTATCTGGGCATTCCCCTCTCCCCCCCAAACACACAAAGCTTTGTGCAGTCAGAGGTGGGGATCAGGACATACGATGCTGGGACTAGTTGATGTTACGATTAACAGTGTCCCACCCTGGCTATGGGTGGCACCCCCAAAGGGTGGACGGCCTGCATGGAAAACACAGGCAGGCTTGGTTGTGGCTGATACTTCTTCGCTGTTCTGCTGCCTTCTCCCTGCCATGAACTGTTTCTTCTCTGCAGTTCCCCTCTGCCAACCCACCCTACTTTGGAGCCAGTGACTAAGAACTGAAATCCCTATGGACTATGAGCTGGAGTAAATCTTTCCTTCCTTAACTTTGGGTGTTCTCAGCACTGAGCAAGTGACTAAGACACTCGCCTTTCTGTTGGACAGCACTTGGCAGCAGCATTCACGCTATTATTTTTGTATTAGCACTTGTGGCAGTACCTAGTATTCATATTCATCTTCAGGAGTAGGTGTACGAACTGAACACATCTTCATTGTTTTTATTCTCCTTCCACTTCCCAGTTCTCCTCTTCCTTCATCTTCATCTCTGGAAGTCCTTTGCCAGAGATCTATCTTCCTGTTTCCTACTGTTTATCTCTTATTTTTGAATCATACTTTTTTTTATTTTTCAAATGAGAGAAGTTATGTGTTATTTGTCAGATTTATTTCATTTAACGTATCTCCAGGTGCATCCATTTTTCTACTGATGGCTCAAGTTTACCCTTCTCGATGGCAGAGTAGTACTCCATTGTATGTAAATGCCACGTTTTCTTTCTCCCTTCAGCTACTGATGGTCATATAAGCTGCTTCTACGATTTACCTCCTATGAGTTGTGCTGTTATATACAAGGACTTTTGTGTATCACTGTGATAAGATGTCTGACTCTTTTGGGAAGATACCTAGAAGCACTCACTGTGTTTTTTTTTTTTAAACCCACCTTATACAGATAGTAAAGAAACAGGATTTTCAAACACTTCAGAAAGAGGCAGGCATGACGGGTATGTTTGAGGAGAGTGGAAAGTAATCTGAGGGGGACTAATGGCAATGCATCGATTAATGTAGCAATTTTTTTTAAATTTAAAAATGCACCTTAAATTTTGTTCACCCTTTATAAATGTTGCACTATTCCCAAAAACTAAAATGTGTATTAGCCAGATGCCCATCAGTGAATAAACAGAGAGTGTGGTATATATACATGATGGCATATTATTCAGCCACAAAAACAGTGAAACTGTCATTCACCTCAGAATCAATAGAACAGAAAGTCCTTATGTGAAGTCAAGTGAGAGAACAGAAAGAAACACCACACATGCTCTCTCATTTGCAGGAACCCGTAAGTCCACCTTGTAGAACAGAATGGGATTCTGGCTCGTGGAGAGGAGGAAAAGGAGGCCTTGTGGACAGAAAGTGGTTCAGTAGGGGGCACTTACAGAGCCTGTCACAATTCTTTCTAGCTCTCCTTCAGCATAGTGCGATAACTGTATTTTAAAAACATCTATGCTTTTCAAAATGACTCAAAGAGTACAAAATTCCCAATATATCAAAACGCATGTCTGAAAACAAGAAATGCTAATTACCTGATTTGATTACTACACATCATATACATGTATTGGAGTTATCATAATGTACTCCAGAAAGACTAACAAACATTATGTCTCAATAAAAACAAAACAGAACAGTTTTGCATGGATCTGGTGAAGGGGAAGAGTATGTTCAAGTTGTTTCTGCTCACCTCACCCTGACTGAAGGAGTGTCATCTCCTCCCACTCGCCCGGATGTACAGCAGGAGGGTAAAAGGGGTTGACTCTGCCCACACTTGCCCTTTACCTGCTGCCCACAACGGTTGGTCCAAACAGGAAACTCCCCTGCAAGGCCAGGTGACCTTTGCAACTGCAGAGCAAATCAAGGCCACCCTTAACCAGCAGGTCTCAGGGGAGGCTGCCCTCTGCACCTTTTCGGTGACACCCATCACCCTTTGACAGTCTAGATCCTGGTCGTCACCCAAGGCCAACATGTTAAAGGCACAAACCAAGGCAATACAGCAAGCAATCAAGGACTCTGAAGCCACTAGCCAAAATATATCTTTCCTCCCTCAAAGTTAATCATCTTGGTTACTCTGTCACAGGGAACACAGTTCTCTGTCCCCACACGATATCCTTTCAATTTTATTCATTTTCTTTTCTCTTATTTTCAAAGCTGCAAAGTTCTTGATCAAGAGTTCAGCAGAACCAGAAGACACATAAACTGAGTGAAAAATCTAAGGATAGGACTGAAAACAAGAAAAACCTAAACAACTCACTATCAACATCCAACATTCTTTTACACCTGCGTTAAATGTTTCTTTGTGAAAACCAGGTAAGGTTCAGGTGTACCGAACTTCATCAGAAAACTTGTCAGGAATGAATTCATCGCAGTAATGAGGGAAAGAGAGGGGAAGGGAGAGGGAGACATTACATGGTGAGCAGAAGAAAACAAGAACTCTCGTGAGGAAGAAAAAAGATCATGTTACCTTTTCGTGGTTTTCAATCAGAATTTCCACAACAATATTTTGAAACTTCAGATCCATGATGGCTGCGACAGTCTCTTCCTGTGGCCTCATCAGAGTTGGTCCAAACACCACTCCTAAATTTGCCACGGTCATTAGATTCTGCTTGGAGTGATTAGAAACACTAATAAGGATGAAGGAAGGAAAAAAGATCCGGTGAGTCAGGTAGCCAGAATCACAGGATCCACAGAGTTTTGCAACTCTGTTGCCTTAAACACAAGAACTAAGAGGACTTCAGTATGTCTTCGGTGTCTGCCTCTGCTGTGTCCAGAACCAACCGACCATCTCCCACAGGCTGAGGCCCCAGCTGCTTTACTTCTCTTTCTCAGACGCTCTGGCCACAGGGGCCTCTACACGAAACCATGGATGTGCTAAGCTCCTTCCACCAAATTTGAGAACCCCCCTTCTTGCCCCCAGATCATTAAGTTCTGGCTTCCAGGGACAAAGGTGGCAAGGAGTCATATCCAGAACCAGCTTCGCAGCACGCAGTGCTGGATCAGGATGCTTGCTCACTCTGGCAGCCCATTGTTCATTATGCAGCAGACACACTCAGCCTCAAAGAGATCTAGTTAGAGGCTCCTGTTTAACGTACATTCTTTATGACTGTACTTGTGTTTTTTGCTATTAACCACCTGGAATTATTTCATATTTTAATTGCTATCTACCGTTTCCCTCATATAAAGTAACCTTTACAGAAGTAAACTTTTTTTTAATCTAGTTCAACAGTATATCTACTAGCACGTAAAAAAAAACACATTTTTTTATTTTTTCACACAAATATTTTTTATCAAATAAAGTTAATATTTCTGGCAAGTCACAGTACTCTCAGGATTTCAGTCTCTTTTGATGTAAAAGTCCTAAAACAGTGCTCTTTGCCTTAAGATAAAATTTTACAGTTTTAAGTAATCTAAGCCATCTGGATTTGAAAACAAAGCTAGTTTCTCCACCAACTTATTGGATTTTGTTTGCTTTTTAAAGATGGAGGGAAAAAGAATAGGCCCTATGAAAGAGCTGCCTGTTACTGGATTCAGCATAAAGAACTTGTGCAAATGGAAGAGGAACGTGGGTACGAAGCCGAGCTACATCTGCTGAGAGACTTACAATTCCATTCTGGACCTGCGTTTGGGGCAATAAATATGTAATATTCTCTTCTTTCATTTCAAGTCAAGCCCTGGGTTGCTGGCAGTGATTTAAGCAAGTAATTACACAACTCCACGGAAGCGTCCTATTTCACGTCTCTCGTCCAAAACACACAGAATGAGCCAAGCGCCCAGGCGGCCCTCCAGTAGTGGCCCCTGGTACTGTGTGCACGCTTCAGCTCCAGTGCAAAAACACGGCCCGGCGCCCTCAGCCAAGTGGGAGGTGTGAAAGAGGGGAGAGAGCCTTACTTGGTTAAGTGCTTCACCAAAATATCCAGCATTTCTTTATTCTTCTCTGGCAGTTTGTGCACCAAGAAATGGATAGCATTCACACGAGATTCTGGGCTGCCGCTTTCTTCAAAGAGAAAACAAGAACAGTTAATGGAGTGCTATGAATCCAATATGTTCCTCCCAAAACAACTGTAACTGTCACCTGTTCCAGATCTTAAAGCAACATAACTCTGTCACCTTTAAATGAGAAAGGCAAGCCTATCCTTCCCATCCTGATTGATTTAAGCCCCGCCCTTGACTGTAAGGTGACATTCACCTTGCAGAAATTACCGCCTTTCTCTCTCTGCTTGGTTCTGAGAGCAGACGGCTGGGAGAGCTCCTCCGGCCTGTGTGTGTACTTCCGGTCAGCTCATGGCTCACTCGAAGGTGCCCAGTCACTGACAATGAGCCCACGTGGGCCAAAGTCAGGTACCTATGAACAGGCAATTCCCTACCAGGGTTTGAGCTGGATCACCCAAAGAGATGCACAGAAGTCCTAAGCCTTAGGACCTCAGAGTATGACTCAAGGATTAACTCTAATCAGCTGTGGTTAGATTTCAGAAGGAAAAGGGCCTATACTGCTACCACCCTAGAAATGGAAGGCATGGCAAGTCACGTGGGGCAGGAGGGGGCAGGCCTGCAGTGGCCGGCTACTTGGGAAGATTTCAATGAACTCGGGCAGAGGAGCTGTGCCTGGTCTCGGTACCTGATCCTGCGTCACCTAGAGGAAGAGAACAAGACAGTCCAGCCTGCGGGAGGAGGGTAGGAGAGTTGGGCGTTGGACTGGACGGTTTGCAGATGAAAAGCACCCTGGAGTGAGAAGAGAGCAAGACCAGGAAGAAGCAATGAGGGCTCAGGCATCAAATTATTAGAGTTCAACACCCTGCTTAACACAGAGCCTTATGGGAAACAGTCCTTGCCCATGTCATTTACGATGACCTCACAGCAGAAGCAGTGGGGCTCCTTCCTCCACTAAGTCAACGTCTTTGTAAGAATGCAAAGGCAGCACAAGGGAAGATGTCACGCAATAAGGAATATAAGTTTCTAGGAACTACTGGAAGTTGTAATTATCAAGAAAGGATCCTCCCACTCCAGCCGCGGGGTGGGGGGACCTTGAGTTCAGACTCAGCCACCACCACTGTGACGGAAGCAAACACTGTTTGCAGTGCTCCTGTCCAGAGAAGCCCTGGGGAATTAACACAGCCTTTACTCTTAACTTTGGAACTCTAAGTGGCTCCTATTAACATACACAGATCCCTTACTGTGTCCTTGATGGGGAAATGATCAAACAAATTATTAAAGTGCTCACTAAGAAGAAAAAGTAGAATTTTCAGTGGTGTCAAAATGGCTGATGAGAATTAAGTACTCAGTTTATTATAACTCTAGCTTTTTTGAAATCACATTTTTCTTACAATGAAAATTAACTGCTTTGTGAAATTTTAGATGACAGAAGTCATTTTAAAAAAATCACTAAAAACCTGAAATATGCATGTGTGCATGTAAAATAATACACACTCAAGCTATACAGATCATAGAAAGAGTATGAGATGATAACCCAATAAGAAAACAGGAAGAACCAACTTCACATAAACACTATGTACTGCAAATACGTACTAAGTGGGTGACAGGGAGCATGAAAAAAGGAATTCAGATGTGTTACATGTATGTACCAACTCCACACAGTGAATGTAAACAATATGTAATACATACATGTACAAATAGAAAATATATATTTCATGGTTAAAAAAACTAACTAGCAACAAATGCTGGTGAGGTGTGGAGAGACAGGAACCCTTCTCCACTGTTGGTGGGAATCTATACTAGTATAACCACTATGGAGATCAGTGTGCAGCTTCCTCAAAAAACTTGAATCAGAGATCCCGTTTGACCCTGCTATTCCCTGGCTATACACAAAAGAATTGAAAGATTCATATCATAGTGACATATGTGTACCCATGTTCATAGCAGCCCAGTTTGCGATAGTTCCATCTTGGAAACAACCCAAATGCCCATCAACACAAGACTGGATAAAAAAAATGTGCTTTTTCTATAAAATGGAGTATTACTCTGCCATAAGGAATTTTAAGTTTGAGTCATTTATATGCAAATGGACGTACCTTCAGGACATACATGTAAGTGAAATAAATAGGTCACAGATCTGTAAATATCATATCTGTTCTCTGGTATGTGAGACTGAAGTTGTAAATGAGCTCTAGAATATATGGTAGATATTGTGAAATAGAAAATATTCAAAGGGAAATGGGGTGTAGCGCTAGCCAGGGGAAGAAAAAATATGATGGTAATAAAAAAGGGAAACAAAGCTTATGTATATAGGGGTGGGGGTTGTAGGGTGGATGGGGGAATGGGGAAAAAGGAGAATTAAATTGCCGGTACAAATTCTCAATATTGTGTGTGATCACAATGTGTATATAAAATGTACCAACAAAGATTCAATTTTAAAAAACAGGCAAAGACTAGAACAGAACACACAAAAGATTTATACATCTGAACAATAAACATATGAAATGGACTCGAACCTATATTAGATTTCTTTTTTTAAAAAAATGAGAAATTACTACTCATGTACCAGAAGCGTTTTAAATGAGGACCAAGCTTGGACAAAGAGTGTGAGGCACCCCAACTGTTCATAGGCTAAGTGGGGATTTTGTTTTCGGAAAGGGTACACTGGAGATGGAATCCAGGTTCTCAGAATACACCCCAAGAATGTGCTCTGCCCCTAAGCTACACCCTCAGCCACAGGAGGAAGTAATTAAGTGGAACAAAGGCCCCAGGGAAAGGGCTCTGCGGTATCAACTATAGCTGAACAAACACCATGCCCCGAAACCCAAAATTCCACTTTCACCTGCATCACAAGGAGACACACACAAATGTCCACTAGAAGATGCACAGTAGAGTGTTGCAGCAGCAACCTTTGGAATCTCCCCAAACTGGAGCTACCCAAATGCCCATAAATCATAAGTCAATAAACATACTGGGTGCCATTTGTAGACTGGAACATAATGAAGGTGAATGGACCAGTGTGTCCTACAATACGGATGACTCGGACACTGAGCTCTGAGCAGCCAGCCTGGAGTCTTTCAAGCGAACTTTATTCACATAATGTGTAAATGCAGCAAACCGCAGCGTCCCAAGTCGAGAGACTGGTTGCACCTCGTAAGGATGGACACTGCGCCCTCCCACTGGCATGCTGGGAGTTCCTGGGCTCTGACAGTGCTTGATTTCTTAACCTGGGGCTGACTACACATTTTTTTCACTTTGGGGCTATTTCTTATCTGTACACATCTGTGTATATTTATGCTATGCTTTAACAAAATTCGTTTAAATTAAAAATAACCCGTAAGCAATCTCACCATAAAGCCGGTAGATCTGAACTTTAATCTTTTCAGTTGTCTTTCTTTGTAGTGAAATATTTGAAGAACCTATTTCACTGAATATCTGTCACAGGTAACTTTCCATGACATTAAGTGGGGTACCACCCTATCAACTCCATGACTACTTGAATTTCTCCCACTGTTTATAGAATTAAATTTGTTCCTGCGCACACTCCCCATAACAGTGTCTGACAGTGAGGAACTAGCTTTTACAAGAGAACATTTAGACAGTTGCCCCTAAAAGAATGCAAGCAAAGAAGCTAAGAAACTAAGTCATTTGATGAAGCAGACCACAAACGGTTGAGTCACATCACTGAACAAAAGTCTTTGAGATAGAGACTAAATTTACCCCTGGAAATGAAAGGACAACTGTGTAGAATTATGTGATAAACTATAGCCCAGTTCAACATCTACAGGAATGACCAACATGCTCAATGGTGTTTGGAGAAAATGCAAGGAATAAAAACACTTCCAATTCATAGCTTTGATTTAAAAAAATAATTAAAGCAGAACTCTAAAATAATAGAACTTTCAAAGGATTTTGGAAGGATGAGAATGGTGTATTTCAAAAACTAAAAATTTTTGAAAATTGTATACTAAAAAGCTACTTCTAAGTCAGGAGTGTTCCTTAACATTCATAATTACCTTTCACCATGAATACCTAATTTACACTTTTTAGCACTCATTACTTACTCAGAAACACAAACTATACAAACTGTTTCCCATCTTTTATGGAGAGGGTCCTTTGTTTTCAAAAACAGTGGATTAGTTTTGAAAACTAAAGTCAAAACTTTCCAATTCTTTCCAGCTCCCAAGAGACACCCAGCTTCAGTCAGCAGACACGAAGCACTCCATTTCTGAGGTCTCCATCTATTATGAAATGAATACACCCGGCCAAGGGGTGCAGGCACCATTAAACATGCAGTTTCTTTAGCTCCCAGTTTCTGAACGTCTTGTCACCAAGAACAACATGGCTTGTCCTGTTCCCTCTGCAGATTTACCAGCAGGGATACAACACTCCAGTCAAGAGAGCAACAATGCACTGCACCTTGGAAGAGTTATGTTTCTCATCAGAAATGACTCTCATTTCGTAGGTACAGTTTCTGCTTCCAAGAAAATTTAGGCGCTGGAAGAAAATACACTAACACGGCAAAACTGACTTTCTGATATGACCGTTAAGAAGATTTTTTTTCCATAACTCCGGAGGCATCTTAGCTTTAGTTGTTCTCCCTGTGCTTGGTTTAATGTGGGTCCAACTCAGAAGCAGGGGTCCATGTTCACGAAAACGACATACCAAGGACTCTGAGCCTGCAGATGGACACAATCTTCTGCCTTCCTGTCTGGGCCGAGTAAACTGCATTTTTATCTTATAAATATTTATAAAAAAAAAAACCCAGTACTGTATATGATTCTCACAAGGTGGATGGTCTCGGGCTCCATTCCATAATTTGAATGAACTAGCTAAGAGAGTCAAACTATTTCAATTTTCTGAAAGCAAAACAATTAGTCCGTTTCCAATCTATTTCAATCAGTAGTGAATCAGTAAATTCAGCTTTTTTTAAAACAAGGAACCAAACAGTTTTGCTTTTGAGATGACAACACAGAAATGAAACTCATATTTGTATCATGAACTCAAGAAATGAACTTAGAGGTTCTCAACAAACTATAGGAAAGAAATTGATGACAGAAAACTGAGAGATCCAGGGGAAACCATCAGGGCTCCCAGCAGGAGGAGAGAAGAGACAAGGTCGGCCCCGCAGCAAAGATGGGCTGCACTGCACATGGAGGGGAAGCAGCACTTCATTTCCATGCTGATATGAGAGGCGCTGACAAAGATTGGTGACGGCCGACGAGCTTAGCCAAGAGACCATTTAGCAAAACAAGGTAAACTGTGCCACTGTCAATGAAGAGTGACAGGTGACCCACAATCCCAACCTTGCAACAATGTTCAGAAAATGAGACTGATTTCAACCATCTGACTTCTATATTTAATATATGCAAAAGATTTGAGGATCTGTTCCCTCTTTCTCTCCTGCACACGGAAGAATGGTCCTCACAAGAAAGAGGAAAAATTAAACTCTACCCTTGAATCTCTGAACCATAAAAAGAAACCCGTTTAGTACTTGTCCTTTTTTTCACTAAGTGAAGTTGCATTCCAACTACAGCTGAACTTAGGTAAAGCCCATGCCAATAATTACAATAGTTACAGTACTTCTCTGGAACAATCCTGTAACTTAATCATCATGAAGACTATTCTAGAATCACCAGTCAGGAAACAAAATACAATGTACCAGTCCAACAAATGACTCTCTTAACGTTGTATTGCTCTTTATATCACCTGGCTCAAATAGACCTTTAACAAAAATCTACTGCCATGGAGTTCATTATCTCTGAAGAAGTTCCCAAAAGGTAGGAACTTCCTCATCTGGTAAAATCCATTGACGTTGGAAATAATTTTTCTTCAACTGTAAGGATGATAGTATTCATGACACTAACTTGATAATTTAAAACTTTATTCCATAATCACTTTATCTTTCTCAATTCTCAAAGGATTCTAGATTAAAGCTGGCACTCTTTTGCTTTTTCCAGTCTCTAAGGCAAACAACACAAAACAATTGTCCTCCAACTAAGTTTAATTTGTCTTCTCCTAGTTTGCCAAAACTGCCACAGGGAAGAAATCAAAACAACTAAGCATTTGCTTGCATTTTTGCCAAGAAAACTTTCCCCTACTTCCTTGATCACATAAATTCTCTTTAAGGAAAAAAAAAAAAAGAAAGAAAGAAAAACTCCACATGGAAACAAAGCTGAACAGAACCACATTCTTGCCTTTTCCCAAAGCCTGTTTTACAGGTGCAGTCTAAGGAGGCCTACATGTGGCCGCTCTCTGCAATGTACCAGTAGCTTTACCCTGGCTGTAGCAGAGACCTCACAAGAAGACAGCACCGAAAGCCCTGTTCGGGCAGTACTCACAGGGGACCCAAAGGGACGGCTCTAAGTTTTTCACAGATTAAACTCAGGAACACATCCAAGGAGAAAAAAATAAAAGGAAATTAAAACACAATTTCAGCTACTGTCAGTGCACCTGTGCAAACCAATACCGGAGGGTTCAGCCAGTGGAAGTGGGGTTTTGAATTTTACATTCAGTTCTCCATAATCTGGTAATTTTACTTAACATGTCTTAATGTTCACTTCTTTAAGTATTAAATACCAAATACTAGGATACTTCAGAAGTCTTGGATGATTAAACAGTATGTGTCAATTATAAAAAGTGATCTGTATGATAACAGAGACAAAAAAGCCTTGACTCATAAAAAGCAAATCACAAATTAAAATTCCACCAACTTTTTCTTTTCACATTTTATCACATATAATCCCTATAATTCACTCTATCAAATACTGTTTGGGCTTCTGGCATTATCTCATAATATTCCTTCTACCTATAATTTCCATTTGCATGTCTTTGTAAATTATCCCTAACTCACTAGTCTCGACAAATCTACATATCTCTCCAACCTCCTGCAAATTAAATACTTTCAGGTTCTGGAAGCATTCTGTTCATGCTCTTATAATATATTTTATAATATATCAAGAAGTGTGTATGTCCCAATACTTGCTACAAAATTGGCTCCTGGGGTCAGGAATCCTCTCTGGGTTCCACATATCCAGTACACCAGCAACTCACACAATAAGGAATAATTCATATTCATGTATGAATAAGTATATTATCTTTTTATATTTTCTAAAAGGAAGGAATAATCAACCACCTTTTAAAGTGAGCTCTTTTTAATAGAGAACAAAGTAACGCTAAGACAAATTTTTCACATGGAAATTTTCAGTTTGTATACACTACAAGGCACAAAATCGTGTCTGCACCCTCTATAGAATACTTACTGGCTGGAACAATGAAATCTCCATGTAACTCATAGGTCATGAGAGGTTCTGGAAGACTCCTGTACAAAAAGAACAGCTCAGAATTAGACGATTCCAAACAGGTCATGTATGTGTCCATTTTCTTTACAAAAGGATGTTAAATTTGTTGTGAATTTCTCAGTTAATGTGGGCAAATTCTCTAGGGAGTAGACACTGTAACATATCAAAAAGATACACAAATCAAGTGGATCACTTTATTAAATCCCATTTGTACGAGGTACTATCAAAGCTTAAGCAGCCAAATATCCCCATCGGTTATTTTATACCTAATCTTGGAAAGTACCTTTGATTGAACATTTGATTGATATATGACTTCCTTTCACACACATATTTTAAAGGCAAACATCTAACCAAATGTAAGATTGTAAGTTGGAAAATCATCCTTAAGGTATTAAAGGGAGCATAAAAATCCATAAAAAAGGGATGGAGGTGGTTCATTAGTAGTGCATGGGTTTGATCTCCAGTGCCACAAAAGAGATAAAGACAGAGATAGAAATTAAGCAAATCAGATACTCTTAAGTACTCAAATATAAAACTGTTGATAAATATAAAACTTTTATAAACAGCCTATATGATGGAATATGAGAAAACTGGTAACTCATTATACCTAGAAAGTAAAATATGTAAAAGTAAACCAGTAACTTAAAATTTATGTGGCGCTTTAATTTTCTAGCAACAAATACATAAATGGTAGTATGTTCTATCCTATGCTCAACAGAACATTACAGTTCAATAAATCTTGTTAATATCTTAAATTTCAGAAAACCAGATATCCTAATTTTATAAAAATCTAGACAACAAGTGCCAGGCGTGGTGGCTCACGCCTGTAATCCCAGCACTCGGGAGGCAGAGACAGGAGGATTACTGAGTTCGAGGCTTGCCTGGGCTACATAGTGAGCTCAGGGCCAGCCTGAACTACAAGGCGAGACCCTGTCTCAAAAAAAAAAAAAAAATCTAGAGAACACTTAAATGATTGTCAATCTGCATAGCTTTCTGGATATTAATCTGGGAGAATACTAAGACATTTGAAAGTTTAAAATCCTGTAGCCCAGAAAATCCTCTTCAAATGTTTAAAATTAAAATAAATGATGTATACATACAAAAATATTAAACATATGCAAAACCCAAGAATACCACTAGAGGTACAAATCATCTCATACTGATCATGAGTTCAATTCTTCAAGCAACTACAATATAATTAAATGTTCATGGATCAACAACAAAGCTGCAAAATATATGATCCCAAAGCTAATAAATTCCAAGGGAGAAACTAAAGAATCCACAACTACAGAGATTTAAATACCTCAATAATAGAACAAGTGGACAAAAAAAAATGTGTTAGCATAGAGAAGATCTGAATAAAACTATGAACCAATTTCACCTAATTAACATATCCTTCATCAACAGCACACTCCAGCCACAGCAGCCCCCGGACATTCCCAGTCCACACAGGCCATCTATTTTCCAAGATGAATCACATTCTGGCTCATAAAATAAATCTGAGTTTACAAGGGCCCAAATCACGCAGAGTATGTTTCTTGATAAAAAAGATAGTCAAAATACTCACAAATAAAAAAGAACTTACAAACCATTTACAACTAAATGAAATGAAAAAATAACATATTAGATAGTGAGAATTGTGATAAAGCAGCAATTAGGTGAAATTTTATAGTGTTGAGTTACATTAGAAAAGAAGAAAAATCATAAACCAATAACTTCACATTGAAGGAACAGCAAGGGGAGAAAGTGAATGAAGCTCAAAGTTAATAGAAAAATAGATCAGAAAAGAAATTAATAAAACAAAAAATAGAGGAAGTAACTTTAGAAACAGTTCTTTGAATGACTGATAAACTAGTAAATCTAGCTAGAATGATGATGAAAAAGGACAAAACATAAATAACCAATGTTGAGAATGAAAAAGGTTATTTCAGGTTTTCAACATATTAAACAGAATATAAATTTAACAGCTGAAAAGAATAAATGTCTTAAAGGACAGAAACCATCAAAAGTTCATCCACAAAGAAAGAGTCAATATGTAGCCCTGTGTCCGTTAGAGAAATTGAGTTTGGAGTTAGAAATCTAGACTATCAAGAAAACTCTGGGTCCAAATACCATTACTTATAAATTCTACCAAAGAAGGAAGAAGGGATATTAATTCTATACGTATTTCCCCAGGAAGTAGAACAGGAGGTACTTTCCAACTCATACTGTAAAATAATTATTACATTAATACCAAAATTATAAGATATTACAAGAAAATCAGAATCAATGTCAAGAATAAACACTGATGCAACTACTCTAAATAAAATGTTAATAAATCTAATTCAACTAGATACATAAAACAGATCATGACTAAGTTGACTTTATCATAGGAAATGTGACACCAGGATAGTATCTTTTAAAAATGCAATGTGCCTAAACAGCATACTAAAACAAAACAAAACAAAACAAATGCCATCATCCAAACAAATGATGTGGAAAAAAGGCCATCTTGCTGGGTGTGGTGGCTCATGCCTGTAATCCCAGCACTCGGGAGGCAGAGACAGGAGGATTGCTAAGTTCGAGGCTTGCCTGGGCTACATAGTGAGCTCAGCACTAGCCTGATACAAAGCGAGACCCTGCCTCAAAAAAAGAAAAAAAAAAAAAAAAAGGCCATCTTTCCTCAAAAATGACACTAGAGCAACTGGATATTCATATCCAAAAAAATAACTAGAATCTATGCCTCACATCTTATTCAAAAACAAACTTAAAATATATCATAATCTAAGTATGAAACCTAAAACTATAAAATGTCTAGAAGAAATTCAGTGCAAAATTCAAGGGCCGGAAGGTTAGCTCAGTGGTTCCAGCACCTGCCTCGCAAGCACAAGGTCCTGAATTCGATCCCCGGTAACCACATACAATGCTGGGTGTGATGACTCACGCCCACCAGCCATCAATACCACATACCACAGTGCCGGGTGTGGTGCTCACGCCTGTAATCCCAGAACTCAGGAGGCAGAGACAGGAGGATTGCTGAGTTCCAGGCTTGCCTGGGCTACATTGTGAGCTCAGGGCCAGCCTGAACTACAAAGTGAGACCCTGTCTCAAAAAAAAAAAAAAAAAGTCAATGCAAAATTCAGTAAGTCAACCAATTTTTTAAATTGGACGTAAAAGAGAAATTAGAATGTAGTGCACTGATAAGAGTTATTTCCCTACTATGCATGAGGACGTAGGTTCTGTTCTCAGTGCCACAAAAAACAATTTGTTAAAACTTGGGCAAAATACATGAGCAGACATTTCATGCCCCAAAACATCAATAGATGCCAAATGAGTAATGTAAAAATATTCAACATTACTAATGACAAGGGAAGTTTAGATTCCTTTGGTGGGAATGTAAAGAAGTACATCAAATTTGAAAAACAATCTTTGTCAGTGTGCCCAAAGCTTACATGTACAACATGATCCCGCTATTTTAATCCTACAATTTAATTCCACAAAATAAAAGCCAATGTCCATTTAAAGGTTTATCCACAACTGGGTATGGTAGTCTTATGTGCAATAACCAAAACGCTATCAACAATGTAAATAGCTGCCAACAGACTAAGGGCTTTAAAAAAAAAGATGTGTCTATACAATGGACCTTCTGTATTATGATCCATTACAGTTTGAATGAAAACTAGAACGTGTTATGAGATAGGTGAAATGTCTAATTAATAATTAGTAATTAAGTGAAAGAATCTAGAATTTCATACTACAGACTGCGTTCGCATGCGTCTAGGATTACTAGGAATGCCAGCTGATATATTATGACAGAAAGGACGTCAACAGTTACCTACAGAAGAAGCCATGAGCCGGGAGGACAGCAAGCAGGCATTTCCGAGGACAAGAGGAAGCTCAGGGAGGGATGCACATTTTCCTGTCTTCATTACGGTGGTCGTTTCCCACACGTATCAAAATGTGTACATACACACACGCACACATAGATGCAGCTGATTACACTCCCATGACATTTTAATAAAGCTGTTTAAGGAAAATAAATGCAAAAATACACTTACAAGTACCTTACACCCGCCTATGGTTCTTCATTATAACAAGCACGCACAAACACAACAACTACATACAAACTAAAGCATGCGTGAAAAATCAGCTGCTCTCTCTCTTCCTCCTCTCCCACATTTAAAGAAACTACTACCTATTATGTCATAGAATAAAATTGGGACAAAGAGGGCCGGAGGATTAGCTCAGTGGTTCCGGCGCCTGCCTCGCAAGCTCAAGGACCTGAGTTGGATCCCCGCTAACCACATAGAATGCTGGGCGTGGAGACTCACGCCCACCAACAATCAACACCGCATACCACAGTGCCGGGCGTGGTGGCTCACGCCTGTCATCCCAGCACTCGGGAGGCAGAGACAGGAGGATTGCTGAGTTCGTGGTGGCTTGCCTGGGCACCAGAGTGAGCTCAGGGCCAGCCTGAACTACAAAGCGAGACCCTGTCTCAAAAAAAAAAAAAGCAAAAAAAAAAAAAAAATTGGGACAAAGAAAGGCAACAAGGAAGTCAGGGTTTTATTTCAAAGCGCAGACAAGGAGAAAGTAGCAAAAAAGGAAAAGGGCTACCGGCAAGGAAGAAGTAGGATGCTGAGAAAGAGCGAACCCAGAGCATTTCTTCCCCCATGAAAATGAATGTGTGTCTAAATAGCTTCCACACGCTACTTAGATCATTGCCGCATGTCTAGCAAGGCAATGCAGCATGAGCAATAAATAGTGTTAATGTTAGGGAAGCAGTCATAAAAATGACAAGTTTTCCACATAAAATTTATTAGACTGAGTCATGGCATCGCTCAGCCTCCCACTCGACGTGTTGGGAAGTCACCTCTTTGCCACGGTTGGGGATATAAATCTCAACATTGGCCTAAGTTTGGCATTTCCTTCCCCCCAAAATCCCCTTCTCATTTCCAGGCTTTCAAGAAGCTTCCTCCAGGTAAAACCTTTCCTTTCCTCCACAGACATCAC
The DNA here is from genome assembly GCA_004025085.1 of Thryonomys swinderianus. Lineage (NCBI taxonomy): Eukaryota > Metazoa > Chordata > Mammalia > Rodentia > Thryonomyidae > Thryonomys > Thryonomys swinderianus. Next base: position 16,201 of record PVIC010003666.1, on the reverse strand, counting down.
AGAAGGGCTTGTCTGCGGCCTCCCGATGGGAACCGGTTGTGATGAGCACACTGTGGGTAATCAAATCATGGTCTGCAGAGATACAAATCACTCAGGGGCCTGGTACTCAGGGCTCTGAGATTCAAGAACTTGAGCCTTGAGTCAGCAGAAGTAAAAGGGAGACACCACGCACAGGTTTGCTGCACCCCTTTCTCCTTCTCCAAAGCCTTCCAAGTTTTGCTCTCTACTTTAGTCTGGCATTTTGAGGGTTTGTTTCTACCCCCACCCCCACTCCGGCCTCCCTCCACTCTAAAGTGGCTGGGTTTCTTGCAATGAGTCGAACGTAACAGTGCTTTGGTGAGAGATGCTGTATTTCAGCTCTGAGCCCTGGCGCCCTGGCTAATGGAGTGGGGCTCCCACCCCGGCCTTGAGCATCACAAACTGCCACTGCCTCTCCTGCTGAAGAAACACGTTCACTTCCGCCCTAAATGCACAGACAACATGGAGGTAGATTAACAACTCAGTCTGTCTCCCATTTGGTCCATCAAAAGAAAAAGTGTCAATTAAATCCTAATTACTGCATTTTCAGTTGCTAAAAAGAGCACAGGGGAGAACAGGAGCAACCTAACGCTCAAACCTCCCAAGGCATCTGCCATCTTATGATAATCACTTCGTCACACGCAGGCAGTGTGTGTATATTGTTAGGAGTGGAGTTACATAAAACAGCATCTCATAATGACGTTCTGTAGGCATCATTTGCTTCAGTGGAATTGAGTAAGATGAGGGAATGCAATGAGAGAAAAGGGCAGAAAAAGCAACACAAAACCAGGGGCAGTAGAGACTCGCTTCGAGGAATAGCAATATCCAAAACCAAACTGCATGTACTGAATGAAATGATCCTCTAGCACATGAAGCTAAGTCCTCCCACAGGGGAAAAGTCACGTGAAGAAGGTGAGAAGAAACATATTTACTACAGAAGAACTGAATGGTTAGCCTTAGTTTCCACCAGTAACTGAAGCACCTTGGTCAGTTCCTTTGTCTGTACTAGGTGTGCATTTAGCTAACAGTACAACGGACCTGAAGCCAACCAGGCAGGATGGTAGAATCTGCTCCTAGCTACATTAACATAGGAAACTCATTTTTATACTGTCCTTCACTCTTTCCTTCATCTGTCTCACACAGCCTTTCTCAGCCTCTGCACAGCTGGCATTTTGGACACTCTTTAGGGGCAAGAGCAGGCTATTTGTTTCTTGTAGGATATTTAGTAGACTATCTCTGGCCTCTATTGTCTCCAACAACTGTGAGAACTTAAAAACACATGCAGACATTGTCAAATATCCCCTAGGAGGCACAATCATCCGTACTTGGGAAACAGCATTCTAGTATTCAACAGTAGGTACAATCCAGTTGCTGGGAAGACTGCAGGGAACGAAACATGCGGGATACCAACCTTCAAAAGCATAAGTTCAAGCCCTGGTCAGGACTGAGGACAGCCATCTTAATACTCATCTAAGCCACAGTCACTCTCTGTGGCAATCTCACTGTATTAAGGGCATAGAGTTGGCTTTCATTTTATCGCTTTACCAACTAAAGGTAACAATAACTCATGTAATGATTAAAGGAGAAAAGATGAACCATAGCTAAACACATCTTTGAAGTATTAAAAAACAAGCAGTACACAAACCCACCAACAAATGTTAACATAATCACAAAGACACTCACATAACACAGACCACCTAAGAGCGTATAAAAGCAAGCATATGGTTCTACTGTAATATATGCTTGAAGTAAATAAATTATAGTTAACCTAGCAGACTGTAGCTTTCAGTCTATGCAAGAGATACAATGACTACAAACATAGGTTAAATGACACCACAAGGGTAGCTAAGATGCAGGAATTTCAATTTATAAAAATGACCTGAGAACTACATCCATAGCTCAGTGGTAGAATGTCTTCCCAGCATGAGGCCCTGGGTTCAATAACCAGCACAGTTAAGAACCCAGGTTCATAACAAATAAATGCTAGTGTTGAGGGAGGGGAAGAACTATAAAGACGAAAAGAAATTCTGACCGTGTGAAATGTCAACAATGTTTCAATCCTGTGGTATTTAAACTAAACACAATGATGTCCTTAAAAAATCAGTGGAAACTGAACATGAACCGAGCAGTGGAACATATTAATTTTCTTGGATATAGGAATTATATCGATTGTACCAGGGATTTAGCTCACTGTTTCTTATGCCTGCCTCATAGCACAAGGTCCTGAGATCAATCCCCGGTAACAAAAACAAACAAAAAAGGAATTATATTGATTGCATTTTTGAAGTCTTTACCTTTTTTGAGATATATATACAGAAATATGATGTTTTAAAAAATCTTCAAAGTGTTATCCCCAAACCTTGAAAGGACAAGTCACTAAAGGAGCCATGGGGATTCTTTAAATCAGTTTCTCTGTTTTTATATATTTGAACTTTTTGCTTATTCTTTACAACAGTAAGTAAGTAATATAGCTAAATTCTAATATGCTCATGGGAACTCAAGTCACTTTTACGTGAAAAATCATTGTATATATAGCTAAAATAACTCATCTTTGGGGAACCCAGTCATTTGTTGCCATATAAAAACCCAAGTCCCCAAGAGACCACAGCATGGAAGTTGCTGTGCAACTTGTTTTTCATTTTTTAAATTCACTTCTTTTTGTACTTCCATCAAATTACAAGCTATTTATCATTAAATTCCTTTCTTTTTTAAAGAAAGCATAATAACTCAAAGTGATGGAGCCCTTTTCTAACTCTAGTCCTATGCATTTACAGATAAAAATTGGACAACTTAAATGTACTTAACCCTAATCAAATAAGCTTCCTCTTAAGTACTTTGCATTTAAGTGTTATAAACCATTTTGTGCAAATCAATTAAATTTAAACTAGAAAAATCTAAATCTTCATTTTAAAGTATAAATAAAAGATTCAGGGAATCCGCAAATAGCCTCTACCACTGTTTCATAGTGTTTTATTTGCAAAACTCACATCTGTAACAGACACCGATTTGAAGACCCACATCTATTCCAGTTGTGTTCCACTGCAATTTACTTGACAACTAATGTTCATCTACTACTTAGCACAGTTTCTGGAACACCGTTAAAATACCTGATAAGTTTTTCCTTTTTATTAAGATTTAACTTTATGATCATATGTATGTATGATCATAAAGTGGGCAATCCATCTTGATTCCCATATCCAGGGAGACAGAGACCTTACCTCAAATACTGCTTCAGGGCACTTGTTATGGTCTTCACTTCCCAGTCTATGGAATTCTCCAGGTCAAGTTCACTGCAAGTTTTTGCGTCTAGTGAACAAGCAAGAAAGAAAACTTCATTAAACCCTGGTGCATCCAAAGGCACTCTTGACAAGCTCACAGAGCTTCTATTTTTAAATAACCAAACTACAAATAATTAGTCCTGTGGTTTCCCAAAAAGTATATGTCTTCTATATATCTTCTACATGTATAACCCATGTTCTATCACTACACATTTTTAGCACTTCTGAAAAACTACAGTAGAGAACAAAGCAAAAAGATAAAAGTTTGGCTAAAGTCTGTAAAGAAGAATTAAGAGTATAGTGTTTCAATATCTCCAACTGCTCTTATTCATGAACAGCTAATATTATCACCAAGAGCATCACGTTAAAGGTATCACTCAGTAGCCACAGCTTAGCCATGGGACATTTTCAGTAGGACGAGTTTAACTTGCTTTGAGTGGCACTCTTCCTATCATATGGTATTAGTTATTACAAGACAAACACAGGATGGAGCCATTAATATCAAGACAACTATCAGAATCACAAGTCGTTTGGGGACAGGATCATAAGCTTGGTCCCACACTTCAACATTTGTATTCATTACATTGTTTGCCTGCACAATAACACATAATCAACCAAAACAAAGAAATACGATGACACTTAAAAAGTAATTTACAGTTTAACTTGAACAGTAGACAATATATTCATGTATTAAAACATTAAATTAACCATTAATACATGTATTTTTTATATTTTTAGGTATGAGTTAAATATAAAAGATGTATAAAAGGGGGTGGGGAGGTGTGGGTGGGTAGGGATATGGGTAAAAATGAGAATTGACTTGTGTCATATACTGGTACAAATTCCCCAATGTTATACGTGATTGTGAGATGTATATAAATTGTAAAAATAAATAAATAAATAAATATAAAAGAACACTTAAATGGGGAGGATCTTTTCTGAGGAATCTTTCACACTGATATTACAGTGTATACATTCATCCAGGAAAGAGTTATTGAACACTTCTATGTAATACCACTGACACTCATTCTAAATTAAGCTAGTTTTCTTGTCCTAAGTGTGCTGCTTCCAAATGCCATTTAAAATAGTAGGTTCCAAAGAAAAGATGCATGAAACAAAAGAAGTTAGGGAAGAAAAACAAGGAACAGAGTCCATCTGAGTTGAGAGAAAAAGAAGGCTTGGTGGGAGAGACGAACTCCCTAAGTACAATGGCATCTTTGATCCTCGTACTGCTGGCTAGTATACTCAGCATGGCTGGCATCAGAGAGGACCCCGTTGTGTTCACCCCACACAGTCCTTCAAAGCCTGTGCCAACGCAGCCCAGACAGTTAAGAGTCCCAACCTATCTCAACTTCAGATCCTTGCGTCCATGACTGAGATCATATGAATGGTCCCACAAAACTACTGTGAGAATCAAAACAAGAAAATATATATATATATTTATATATATATTTATATTTATAAATATTTATATATCATATATATTTATATTTATAAATATGTATTTATATATCATATATATATACACTTCCATGAATGATTATGTACGAAGTGACTCCCATAGCTAAATCACTAACATGGATAATGAGCCTTCTGTAGTGGGCCCCACTCAAAGAAGTGGTAAATGTGCTACGAAGAATGCTGTCCACCATGTAAATTCTCCTAGCTTTCTACCTTCCTATTATGGAGAGAGAAGAGGAGGTTCACAGAAGAAACTCTCTCCCTCACTCTTAGACAATGTCTCAACTACAATCCAAAAAAACTAGTTGTTGCAGTTTTAGTTCTTTTGAGTTGTTGTAGTTTCTCCTCTCCCTTACACTGCAGTTATCTAAAGAAGAAAATAGCTGGTTAATACTTTCTTTCAAAAAGCACTAAAAAATAAAGGCTGTCAAAATGGGACCAGCACCCGAAGCCACTCATGCTGCCTGAAAGTTTTAGGCTTGGGCATGCTGAAGAATGGACGACAACTCGAAGTAAGGCTCTTAACTTTTCAAAACTAAAAGAGGAAGTGATGGTTACTTCACAGCCTAACATCATACAGATGGAGTCAGTTACTCAGAGGTCTGGAGTCTTTTTAAAGCCCTTCAACATTTCTTGATTACAGTAACTGACAACAATATGCAGTACACTACAACAATGGCAATTGACACTGATTACATTTTGATCAGTTCCTACAATTCAGAACTCATTTGTTACTGAGCTTGTCAGACAAGCCTCAGTTACATTCAAGAAATCAAATTAAGCACCCTGATTAAAGATGCAATCCTTTATAACTAGGACTAAATAATTCTGTTCTAAAGTCTTTGCCAACCAATTACTTGTGTAACTGAATATTCTGTCTCTCATTAAATCAATTATTTAAATCTCATTTTAACATACAAGTCAGATAACATTTTCAATCAACTTGCTACCAGCAAATCACCATTTTAAAAGTCAAGAGTTCTAAAAGAAGTCTTTGATTTCCAACTTTCTACCAAATTATCATTCTATATTTTGAGAATTGCATTCTCTCTGTGGAAAAATAAGCCATCCTTCTAGACTCATGGAATAAAAAACAGCTGTCACATCAAAAGTTAATGACTATACAGTGTCTATATCATTAATCTTCTATTAGATTTTTCTTGTTTTTAAATAACTCAATCACCCTCAGCAATCCTTAACAATGGTGGATGCACTGAGACTAGGTGGAATTTGATAGTAACTTATGTAGGCTTACAGCATAAAAATATGTTTGAAGTATTCACTGAGATTATATGCTCTACTGTAAATGAGGGAAAAATTCTGCTTTATTTCTGACTAAAAATAATACAGTACCCTGTGATTAGTTAAACTCACACCAACAGGAACAAAAGTTGACTTTTTATTCAGGTGAGTAATTCATACTTGCATAACTACTGGTCATTTCTTTCAAACTGGACCAGGCAGTCCAATATGAATGCACAGTGTGGTTTCACGCAACAGTTAACAACCTGTTCAGCAAAGACTGGAGCCACTTTCAAAGTACTTGAAGCACAATAACTGAGTTTGAAAATATGATTTATAATAAAAATTCAGAATTTTCTCATCTAACTTTGTTCACTCCCCCCCCCATTACAGTCATCCTCTAAGCAAAGGAAACATAGTAATATTTTAAAAGCAAAATTCCAAATTATGTTTCATATTTTCTCTGGTTTTGTCTAAAGTAAGTAAAACCACGCAGCCATTTTTGCAAGCACGATTTAGAAATAATCTCCAAGTCTACCAGACCACATACATTACTGTCTCATTTTCTCACCTGCTCTGGCTTCTTCTTCACCTGCTCTGGTCCCAAAGTGGGAAAGAAAGAGCATACTCAGAAGAAAATCCTAACTCCTCTCAGTTCCCATCTACCACTCACTGTTGTAGCTGACGACATTCTCAACTCATTTACAAAAAAAACGTGACTACCCCATGGACATTTAATCCCTTCTTCCTCCTTCTTCAATGGTCCCATATTTCAACTCACTTGTGAAGCTTTGGGTTGTTTTTTTGTTGTCATTTTCAAAAGCTTAAGCTTGGCTTAGGGGGAAGCTCAGAGGCTGGTGGAAACTCACAATGACTTCCGCTCCCAGAAGGAAGAAAATGCCAAAGGCCAACAACTCCCAGCACCAAGGGAGGAAAAGAGCCCCACTCCCTTTCTGCCCGCCAGAGGAGGGAGCTCCAAGGGGTTCTCTACTGAGACAAATTTCTCTGACAACAGCCATCTCTGCTCCATACTGTTGTGAGACAGAAGAGGAGAGAAAGCAAGGGGAAGAAAAACAGGGACAAGGAGAATTTGAGGAAGAAGTGGGGATGAAGGGGGAGGAGGAGAAAAGAGAAAGGAGCTGGAGGAAAGAGAATCTTTCCAAGAGGATCTTTCTAATTCCTAGTGATTAGATTTTTCAAAAAGAGCTTTCTTGATTCTCTATTTTAATCTAAAATGTGAAGGGGGAAATAAACCACAAAAATAAGACAAGTAGCAACAATGTGCAGAAGACTCAAGACTATATTCTTTCTTTAGAAAACTCCACAGAGTTTTACATGTATTTAAAGAACACTTAAAACATTTTACACAGAAAATGCAAAACATTTTATGCAAGAATAGGGATAATTTTTAAAAACTAAAGTAAATAGCTCTCAAGAGCTAAAGAGAATCAAGAAAGCTCTTTTTGAAAAATCTAGTGGTTTGTAACTTTTCTCAGACACTTACAAATCAGATTAGCCTTCATTTTTATAAAGAAAAACAGCACAAACAAAACAGGCTTTGAAAAAATTCAAACTTGAAATAAACATGTTACTTTCAGGAATAATAATAGAAGGCACTGATTGGTTTAAAAACAAAATTAAAAATTTGGGAGGTCTGCCCATTTTGTTTTGGTTATTTTCCTCTTTAGAGAAATAACTTAGGTGAGAAAAGTTGGAGCTATCTATGGGATTCTGTGTGCATGAATTTGCAAAGCCATAAAACACTTTTTTGGAAATATTAAATTATTTCCACTTGAAGGCTTCATAAGGATGAAAACAAGTATGTTAAGGAAATCTTAACTTGATGAGGAGGCTGTGACTACATATATTCTGTCAAGAGTGAGGTTTGTGTTGGTAGCATAAAGAGATAAGAAAACAGCCACAATGCAAATCCTAAGTTTCTTATTGACAATGTAAAATTCACACTAGGGATTATTTATGGATGAATAAAAAAAACTTTACACTGTACAGACCTCTTAAATGAATTATTTAATCAGGAAATAACAAGTCAGGATCTTTCTCTCATGCCAATTCTCTAACTTCCTCTGTTTGCTGAGCATTGCTGAAAACATAGCATTGCCCTTGCCAGCGAGCTGAATGAGGTTGTGACATATTTGTATCCTGGACTCTCCACTCTGACTCTCATGGAAAATAAGAACAGTTTTCCAGGTCATGGATTTTGGGGAGGTTATTTAAAAACATCTAGTAAGGTAAGAACTGTCTTGGGACGTATCCCACGAGCCGGGGAGAGTACCACCTAAGTCCAACAACGTCCCACAAGGAGGATTTTATGAGGTTAAGAACAAATTTTGAGGCAGCTTAACACTTCAGGGTGACCACACAAACACCCTTGTTCAAACTTTTCTTGAACACGAATAAGATGATGGAAAATAATGCCAGGGCCCCATGGCCAATTTATCACCTTTCAGCCCAATTCTTCTACTCTGGTACCAATAGGGTTTTCCAGTTCTAATCACTCTAACACTGTATTGAAAATGAGAGATGTGTTTCTAATTTTAAAATTAAGTAAAAACAGATGCTGCAGCCCCATTAAACTCTTCCAGCTGCTACTGAACCCCTGGCAACCTGAGCCTATTTAGTTTGGAGCCTACTAATGGTAAAAAGGGAAATATCTGCCAGAATTACACACCCAAGTCAAAGTAGAAAGGCAAAAATGAAAACAACTTATGAACGGGAATGTATTCTACTAAGGCTCTCCAAACGATGACGAACAATTTTTCCTGTGGTTAACAGCTAAAAAAAGGTTGTTGCTCATGAAATCTTAGTTCAAATACAGCCAAACAAGCAATGCTATCCATAACATGTCCGTGGACCTTGTCCATCTTAGTTTTGCTTTCTAGAAATGAGTCTTTGCTACAAAGCTTTAAGATGTGGACCAGTTTAAAAGCATTCAGGCATACCTGAGGGTCTTGTTAATACTAATTAAAGTGAGATATTAAATACGTTAACATGGAACAAGGTCAGGATGACAGAGTGGTTTGATACCCAGGCCCTCCAGCCAGATGAGGTATCGTCATCCTCAAGAAGCAGCAGGCTTTGTGACAGAGGAGAAGTGGGGTATCTTACAGGCAGCACTGAACTGACAACAGTGTGTCATGGAAAAGCGCTTTGTCATTCACATAATATCTGGGGTAATGAAGTGAACTCACTTTCCAGCTTCCTCTAGTCTGTGATGCCAAAGAACACTGTGTTATCGGCACAGATGGGGCAGCCATGGTTCTGGAGAGGAGCCTGGTGTGAACTACGAACCAGCCACTGTGAATACCAATGAAGCCCTGAGACACAGACCCTTGGAGCCAAATGACAGTTTTGGAAGCTCTGTAAAAATGAGCGAGTCCCAGTGGTCTTGTCCAATCAAATGCACTGTCAAGACTCTGGACAGGCAATCTAGAAAACGTGGAAGTCATGCAATTCGCGCAGAAGCCTGACTGCCACTGTGCTGTGGGAAGCAAGCAATGGGAGACATGTGCCCAAGAACTGCCCACACCTCCTTCTTTTTCCCTTTACCTCTGAATAAATAAGGGCAAAGGAGATAATCTAAGTTATGCAAACACCAATCTAAATTAATGTCTCTGCTCAGGAGAGTGCGTATCTAAACAGAAGAAAAGAACGAATTCACCAGGATGATGCACATTACTATGAAATATTAAATCATGAGATCAATGAACATAAACAAATCATGGAAAAATTATTAGAAAAGAGGCATACCCATCAACATACTCAGAAGTCTCTGGACCTTTGAACTCACCCCCACAACTCTGTACAATCCTTGGTCATTTATACCTATTGGAAGAGACACAATGTTAGCAGAATCCATGACTATCATATTTTAAAAGTTGTCATCACTACACAGTTGCATCAGAATCTTCGCGAATTCACTCTAGCAGCATTCCTGTGGAAGATAAAAATAAGATTTGACAAAAACAAGTATTTACCAACTAGTTTTGCCAGCTTCATATTCATGAGTTGTGGATGAAAAATAAGCTCAGAGAGCAATGTTCCACTTGGACAAAAACCTAATGAATCCATGTGAATAAAATTCAATCACCACAGATCCTTTAAAATCCATCCCAATGCCATTTGTAAAACTCCATTAAACCATTTGGGGATTTTCTTTTGTTTACTTGTTTGCATTTTTCTTGGAACATTTTAACCTTTTAAAAATAATATGGTGATTGTATATAAAAAGCAATCACTGGATGACTCCTAAAGATCTGGAAATTTAGACAAAATAAAGCAGAACTATACTTTAAAAAATTGTCATACTCCCTGCCCAAGTGAATATCAACACCAACTTTATGGCAAAATAAACCAACTCAATGTCTCCTCTCTAGCTTAACAGTTGGAGGCAAGAAAAGACACTGGCAAACATAACTTAGGTTACCAAGCAATTGCCCTTTTGTGGATTCTGACCTGAACAAGCCTATTATGTGACTTTTCTTAAGCAATGGGAAAATTCTTAGGAGCATTAAATTCATGCAAGAAAAGTGCCCATTTAAAGTTGTAACCTGAAAGAGGTGGAAGTAACGTACCTTACATTTGCTTTGAGAAAAGAAAGAATACATAAAGCAACAGCGGCCGAAGCTATAGTAACTGTTGAGTTTGGGGGATGAGGCTATGGAAGCTCCTTTTATCAGTTTCTTTACCGATTTACATTTGAAAAATTTCATGCTGAAATGGTTTCCCAAAAATGTTCCTACTTTCAAAGAGTTACAGGTTTCTGGCTGGCACAAAATAACCCAACAACAAAAAGGTCATGGAATTTTCCCCATATGTTTAAAGTTTCTTTTACCTCCTCGCCTGGGGTAAGCAAAGAATACTTCCTAAGGTGGGGATGGTGAACCTTTTAAAGCTTTCAGGGACACAAACAGCCCTTTAAGACACACATGCTATCATAGGTTCATGACCACTGGTCTAAGGATTGTTTGAGTCTAGCTCAAGGGCAACATCCTACACTTTATGCTGTGCCAAGAGGGAAGCAGGGTGATCCCCACACACGTTCTGTGAATAACAATGCCCTACACAGCACAAACTTTCATTATTCCTTGCTAGAGTCAGTTTTTTCTCTTGGCCTTTTATCGATTCCTCCTTATTCATTTTTTAAGTTTCTCGGGTGTCCCAATTCTCCTTCGGTTATGGGCCAAATTCTGAGTCCCCGAAGTCTGTATGTTTAAGTCCCACCACCCAGTCTCTCAGAATATGACTGCATTTCAAGATAAGGTCTTTTAAAAAGGTAACTAATACAAGGTCATGAGGGTGACCCCTAGTTAAATTCAACTGGCATCCTCAGGAGAGGACATTTAGACAGAGACAATGACAGAAAGAAGACCATCCAAGGACACCAGAAGGACACAAACAGAGGAAAGACCTCAACAGAAACTAACCTTGCAAAAGGTTCATACTGGACCCCTCCAGCCCCATAGGTACATAGTTAGGGCAGCCTTAGAAAATGGATATAAACACCTCTCTCACGGATCTCCTTGGGGCTCAGGGGAGGAAGCCAGCAAAGGTGGCCGCTGGCTGGCATGAGTCCACTCAGAATGCTACCCAAGCCGAGAGCAGACACGCACCACTCTTGGGAGACACACTCCGGCCACAGGAAATGGGCAAAGGGCAGCGCAGCCCTGCCAGCAACTGCAGAAAAGAAAGCCGAACTGCTGAACAAGAGAACTCTAGAGAGATACAGGAGAAGGACTGAGTCTCTTTCAGAAGCCTGAGGGCATGCATTTGGTTAAAATACCAGAGGATTTGTTCAATACAACTCTATTTTACAAGCGTAACCTCAGTGCCAGAAGCCAAAAGAACAAGTCATACTCTCCTGTTAACTGTGTGCCTCTATGCAAGGGGCTTGAAATGTATGGTGAAATGAACTAAGAATGTTACCTCAGCAGTAACAATCATTCTGTGCTGGTAATTACTATCAGATAATTGATCAAGTTCAAATTCATCAACCTGAGAGAAGTAAAGTTAATTGCTAATGCATAATGAAGGGTACAAGGTGGAATTAAAGCTGCTCAGCACAGTTTTTATTTTTTTTTAAATGAAATTTAAATAAATCTACAAAAGCTGCTTGGAAATGGGACATACAGTAATTAAGTCATGTAGGATTTCTGCTCCTTATACTGCTCTTAAAGGCTCTAGACTAACAAAATCAGAATCGATTTAAGAACACAGATGGGTTCATATAAAAATATCAATTACGTGAAGAACACAAACCCACGATATTCCAGGTCCTATTAGTGGGTTTATCACATTCTTCCCAGCTTTTCCAAACTTCCCTCTTTCAGCCAAAGAATTACTATTTCCAGCCACCATGTGTTTGCACTGCAAAGTCAGCTTCACTCTGCCCCTATCCCTTTCCAAAATCAAGGGGTTCTTGCCTACTCTTTTCTTCGAAGCTATAGATTAATCTGCTTCAATACAGCCTTGAAATTTATACTCATGCATCTATTAAGAAATTTCTACCAATCAACCACAATTCTATTCTTTTTTCTTTCTGTATTTTGATTGTCCACATCACTTTGACTATCTATGCCAGCCCATTTTAAAAGTGAAGAACAGGGCCGGAGGGTTAGCTCAGTGGTTCCGGCGCCTGCCTCGCAAGCGCAAGGTCCTAAATTCGATCCCTGGTAACCACATATAACGCTGGGCGTGGAGACACGCCCACCAACAATTAACACCGCATACCACAATGCCGGGTGTGGTGGCTCATGCCAGTAATCCCAGCACTCAGGAGACAGAGACAATAGGATTGCTGAGGTTGCGGTGGCTTGCCTGGGCTCCATAGTGAGCTCAGGGCCAGCCTGAACTACAAAGCAAGACCCTGTCTCAAAAAAAAAGAAAAAAAAAAAGTGAAGAACAAGTCAGTGTCTGCTGGTTACTACCCCCAACCTAACAAGCACATGAGGCTAAACAGACAATCCCTGACAATGGGCCCACTCCATCTTTTCACTAGTACCAAAACTTGCGTCTTAGTGAGAGTAGCCTGCTGTCACCCCAAAGCATAGATTCACAGCCTTCCTCATGACTGACATAGGCTGGTCTCCCCCAGCAGGAGGGGAGACCCTCTACCCGTCATTCTCACAAATTTACTTACATTGGTCACATATATTTATTCAGTAAATATCTACCATGTACAATTCCACCTGCCTAAGGGTCAGCAAGGAGTAAAATACAGTTCCAACTAACCCTTCATCACCAGATGAAATCTCACGTTTTCTGACACCCACCCAAAGCAATACTGTCTTTTCCTGAATGTAACTCATAATTAATTCATTTTAATTCAATATTTAAGCCCATAATCTTAGTTACAATTCCAGAAGTCACAAGTCCAAATGCCTATCCTGACATTATTAGGTCTCCATCTCTCCCATTCAGTGTGAATGTCCATATGCCACAATGTTAAGAGCAATTTCTACAGTAAATCTATATGAAGGTGCACCTGCTAGGATGTACATGTCCTATGTCATCTTTCAAATTATGTTTTAAATGTATATTCTAAAATGCATCAAGCTGTAGTTATTTTTAAATAAACAACAGAGACTTTATGCTCTACCCTTTCACACCCACCCCAAGGCATAGATATAAAACCCGGAAAGAAATTAAGCCAAGCTACTATCAAAATCAACTTCTTTTGGTCCTGTTTTTCTGGCAGCTTGCACAGAGTAGATAAGAGACAAAAGAGCCATGGCTGCACTGACTTGAAACTATTTGAGAAATACAGCTCTCTCAGGTGCACACGGTCTCTCTCTATGTGTGCTTGAAACCCATATATACTTTTATCTACACATATGTATCATATATATAGATATAAACCTGTATATACATAGATATATTTGTAGATCTACAGAATCACTATTTCTGGTCACCTGGCTTTAAAACTGAGAAATCAGCCCTGACATTTTCCCTGTCACTTTCCAAATTCAATGGATATATGGATAGGACCACATACGCATACATAGATCACCCTGTTATGTACTTCATATATATGTATATATCTTCATCTATGTATTTAGATATATCTATTTATGACCAAAGTGCAAATCACAATTCTGAAATGAAAGTCAAAATAGCCAAAGGATTATAACTTTTTCAACAACAGATATCATTAATAAAATGCTTGTGATTTTTCAAAAAAAAGTTTCTTTTGCTAAATGAGATTGGTTTCTAATGGCATTAAAAGGACACTGCTCTGCATCACAGCCAAGGGCCGCTGCTGGCACCTATCCCAGGTAGAGTGGATAAGGCAATCACATGTGCCTTCCTTCCTACTTCCTATCCCCTCCAACCTAGTATGGTGCCGTCACAGCAAAACCCACATGGCCAACGATGAACCACCAGAAAGTGAAAATGCGTTATGTTTCATCATCAGTAGCTCTGACCCAAAAGATGTCACCAGAACCAGAGTCCATTTGGCTCCAGAGGACATGAGCCCAGAGCCCAGAATGGCTGAGCACTGCTGGGCACCCACTGGACCATGAAGCAGGGCTGGAGAGGAGAGGATGAGATACTCTCCTAGGTGGCGTGAAGAACCCACAGCACACATGCCACAGTAGCCTGTGTGCATCACCAAAAGCTCTAAAGGTTCACCCCATCACTACCCAAGGCAGTAAGGAAGTACTGTAAGGATTACATGCAAAGGAAAAATAAGATTTAAGAGGGTTTTTGAATTCACTTAAAGTTGAGTGTGATCATGATGTTATATAAAATATAGCAATAAAGAATTCAATTTTTTAAAATTCACTTAAACAACAGAAGTTAAGGCAAATACTGGAGGGGCTGTGCATTAGTCTGTGTTCTGCTGCTATAACAGAATACCTGACTGAGAATTTTATTTGGCTTATGGTTCCAGAGTCTGGAAAATCTAAGACCCAAGAATTGCAACTGGTGAGGGGTTGCTTGCTGTCTTCCCATGTAGAAAGTAGAAGGACGAGAAAAAGAGGGACAGAGAAAGAGAAAGAGAGAGAGAGAGAGAGAGATGGGGAAAAGAGAGGAGGAAGAGAAAGAGGGGAGGGAGGATGGAACTCACCCTTTCATCAGGAGCTCACTCCTGCAATAAGAAACCCACTTCAGAGGTAACAGCACTAATCCATACATGAGGCAAAGCCCTCAGGACCTGATCACCCCTCAGCCTTGTGTATTGTGGATCAAGTTTCCAACACAGAACTTTAAAATGAAAGGAGGAAGAAACTGGAAATGAATACTGGCAGACCAGAAAGTCTGTAAAATTTAATTTCCTGTTAATTTCCTGAGAAATACTGAACACTTACTATATTTTAGGTACCAAAATAGAACAAGGGGGAAATATAGCATAAAATTAAAAAGAAAATTAAAATTGAGAGAGAGCTGCTTAAGACCAACAGGGCCACAAAGTCTTTCTGGGTTGTTTTGCATTCTACCTTCTGGAACTGGTTCTATACTTGATAATTCTATATACTCTCATATTACTCCAAACACTTTCAATACACAGCACACAATTAACAAAGGAATGAAATTAACAAATGAATAATGGATTCATAAACCAATGATTAATTAATAAAGGGAATGTGGAAAGATGAAAAAAGAGAAAAAGTTTCTCAAATATATGTCATAAATATATAAACCTACTGTATGTCAATAGTATAACTGATGAAGAAGGGCTCA
Organism: Thryonomys swinderianus; assembly: GCA_004025085.1. Taxonomy (NCBI): domain Eukaryota; kingdom Metazoa; phylum Chordata; class Mammalia; order Rodentia; family Thryonomyidae; genus Thryonomys; species Thryonomys swinderianus. The sequence continues at coordinate 500 of PVIC010003666.1, read as the reverse complement.
TCATGGATCACAACCACCTTTGATGCTAACAGGTCATTCGAAAAGATGTTGCGGCTATTTGTTTCTACAGAAACGAATGCTCCAACCCCACGGCCTATAACTAGTGCTCACTCAGCTCTCATCCAGTAACCTGCCCGCAACGGAATGAGGTACTTACTAACTGTGGAGTGACACCACTGTTTATTTGCACTTGTGTGTGCTTACCACAGGGGAGAAGGTCATTCACATTCATGCTCACATTCACAGGATTCACATCAAAGTCTGCAATGCTTCATTTGAACAAGGCATGTGTGTATAAATATATGCATGTGCATGCACAAACACAAATAGAGGCTTACATATCCCTTAGCATTGCAAAGACAAATTCCCTGATGAGTTGTGTAATGAAAAAGCATACAATTTATGCATAAATACTAATCATTAAGTATGTCCCAATTATAATTATGTATTTGTATATTTTGTATATGATTATAAATATTAGCTACTGTTGAAAGACTCTT
>PVIC010003665.1:0-67433 GCA_004025085.1 Thryonomys swinderianus | reverse complement strand
CTTTATTGGTACAATTTATATACATCTCAAAATCACATATAACATTGGGAAATTTGTACCAGTATATGCCACAAGTTAATTCTCATTTTTACCCATATCCCTACCCACTCCCCCCTCTTCCCCCCTTTATACATGCTCTTTTATTTTCTTTCTGTATCATATTTATTCCTTCCCCTCATCACATTCCCACACCAAGTTTTGTTTATGTATATTTGATTCATTATATATCAACCTATATCAGAAAATACATAAATATCACATAGAATACCACATAGAATACATATAAAAAGAAATAATAATATACAAGGCAAAAAGCATTTTAAGATAATAAAATATACAAGGGTATTTCAAACCATGAACTTAATTCATTCCAAGATCTGAGGAAGATGGCCAGAGCATGTTTGTCACCCAATGCAGATTCCATGAATCCAAGCAAAATTGTACTGACCACTTTTGGATGAGAACTAAAGTGTGTGGAAGAAGAAGCATTTGTGAAGCAAGCTATGACTGTATTAATGACCTATATAAAACGTTTTTGAAGTTTCAAGCACTCTGTCCATATGTACAGTATGAATATCCATTTGGAGAAAAACAGAACTTCATAGAAGCATGTTTCTGTAAGGTAATAGAAAGCAGATTAAATTCCACTCTTTAAAACATAGTCCAAGGCCAATTTCTATTCCCGCTATGGTAGCTGACATTGTTCCATCACTTAAGGGCAAAGAACGATGGTCTCTGAGCGCACTCTTCAATGGCCCATCCACTCATCAAAATTCAAACCTCAAAGGGCTCCATTTGTAAGAAGGCCCAGCTGTAGCCAGTCCCCCCCCCCCCCGTGAGAAGAGTGGCTTCCAACTGACTGCTGTATTTCAGTATGGCAGGCTAAGTATCAATGGTTGCCTCAAAGAGGTTCCCATTTTAATTTCTGGAATCTGAAGATGTTGTTATTTCAAATAGTCAAAGTCTCTTTGCACAGGTAATAAATTTAGGATCTTGAAATAGAGAGATCAACTGGTAACTTGGGCCCAATGCAAGCAAAAAGTTCCTTATAAACAGGGAGAAAGCAAGACCACATTCAGTGCCAAGTGTGAGAATGGAAATAGAAGAGTGAGAGAGAGATCAAGGACATTGCACTGTGGATTCTGAACATAAAGGAAGGGATTCCATGAAGGGAATGCACGGGTCTCTAAAAGTTGAAAAACATCAAGGAAATGGATACTACCCTGGACCTTTCCGAGGAGACAGCCCAGTTAACACATTTAACCCAGCCAGACTCACTTTAAACATCTGACCTCCAGGGCTGTACGTGAATGCATCTGTTTTGCCTTATGTCACTGAATTTATAATTTGTTATGGCATTCACAGGAAACAAAGACACTTAGATTACAGTACAATGTACTTCAGAGTCCCCCCATCTCACACACACACACACACACACACACACACACACACACACACACACACTTTCTTATGCAGAAAGTACTCCCTATCCTTTGACATTGATTTGGCCATATGAATTTTTTGACTAACATAATGTTACTGAGTGCAGAAGCCGTGAGGTGGGCGAAATGTCGAGTGGTCAGACTTGGCGTCTTGTACAGCCTTGCAGTGTGAAAAGGGCAGGCCTTGTTTAGCTGCTGCTCCTTCAGTTGGGACCTCAGACAGAGAGTCACCCTGCAGAACTGCTCTCACAAAATCCCAGCCCACTCAAATCTACAGCGAAGCTATCCCATTAAGCCCAAGTGGAATCAGACACTGAACTGTCAACCCTCACATCCTTAAAAAAAACTGATGACTGACTGAGGACTTAGCTCAGTGTTTCTAGAGCCTGCCTCGAAAGCCCAAGGTCCCTGGTTTGACCCCCAGTAACCACATACCACAATGCCAGGTGTGGTGACTCACACCCACCGGCAATCAGTACCACACAGCACAGTGCCAGGTGTGGTGGCTCACGCCTGTCATCCCAGCACTCGGGAGGCAGAGGCAGGAGGATTGCTGTGAGTCTGAGGCCGGCCTGGGCTCCATAGTGAGCTCAAGACCAACTTGAACTACAAAGTGAGACCCTGTCTCAAAAACAAACAAACAAAACTGAGGAGACAGTGGAGTAGGGAAAGATTTTATAAACTAAACCACTGATTTTAATGGCAATAGCTGATATCAGACCATTGTTTAACATAAGAAAAAATCCTAAATGCAACATATGTGTCCCTTTTCTCTCTCAAGAAAACTAAGACTGAGCATATGAACTTTCTCCAAAGTTCTGCTCAGTTATGATAAAGAAAAGGTTATAATCACAAGACATGCGCGCGTGCACAGATGGACATTGACGAGTATCTCCTGTGTGCCACATTCCACATAGGCTACCTACTCTAGTCCTTCCCAAAATTTTTCTAGTAGGTATTAGCATCCTAACATTTTACAGATGAAGAAGGCTGACTTTAGGAGGTAACCCCTAAAATGTTCTCGGTAACCCATGGGCTTTTCTACCTACACTACTCTACTTGGGATCTGAGACCCGGTGTTTCAAATCCCCCCATGGCCATTATTCTATCAGTGAGGTACAGATGGGAAAAGAACCCGGGTCTTCTGACACAAGGGCTGTGATGCTTTCTGCTCCCAACTGTCCACTGGCCTCAAAATTCCCAGAGCAGAGAATAAAAGGCAAATATTTTGAACATCACAGCCACCTCTGACATTCAGCAGTAGCTTATATTCATCTACCATTTTTTCCAGAGACACAGATAAAATGTGGCATTCTTTTCAGATAACACAGAAAGGGTTTATAGCTTGAATTTCTTTCATCTCTGTCACTTATTTCTGAGAACCCTGCTTCACTGTGGTCATGTGGTAAAATTCATCTGGAACACATAATGTTTATATTGACTTGCCTTTTTATTCCATTTTCACTTTTCAGTATAAAAGCAAAGTTTTTGGGATTGAATTATGCTTTTTACTCTCTTTATGGCAATGCTTTTCAGAGACAGAAATGATAGTGTTTCCATATTCACATTTCCCAATAAACTTGTCATCAAGAGTTCTCAGAGAGCTCTCATTAATCACTATTAGTCACTTCTTCCATGCAAATAAGAAGTCCTTGAATTGATTTGAGCTGTGCTTGCTGCTGATTCAATGGCAAAATTGAAAATAATATTGCCTTTAAAAAATTAAAGATGTCCCATGATCATTTCCGGGCATTATAAACAGCAAGGGATCACTCTTCTCTGCAGATGGAAAGAAAACAAGATGGTACATCTTGTCTGAAGAAAAAAAACAAAAAGAAAAGTAGAAGAGAATCATTTCAAACAAACAAGAAAAAACAACAACCAAATCTGGTGAATACTGTCTTAAACATTCTCTTGAAATCAAGATAGAAACATTAAGGAATCAGAATTTAAAATTACATTTTCCCATGTGTGTAGATGCATGCCTCTGTGTGTATTTTCTTCAAATGAGCAAACCATCTTGTGGTTCCTTTCATCTGAAACCTGTTTTGGCACACAATTGCCCTTACAGAATGCTGGACAGACTGCTTAGGTGGGACTTCTGGATTGGCTGCTGGAAATGTGACCTCAATCTGTCCCTGACTTCCTGTGGTAATCTTGAGATCTTAATCTCTGCTGCCTGATTTCTCATCAGTAACTTTATTCAAATATGTGTGTGGTGGGGGAGAGAGGTCATTAGGAGGTTAAAAGGGCAAGGAAGAAAACATAGAATCACTTTTTGAAAAGAGTAGTGATTTCCTGAACAGCTCAACAAGTCCGCATGACCCACACTCTCTTTACTCTTAAAATCAAGCAAGAGAAAAGTGTAATGGAATTTTTCACTGTGAAGTAATGAAAAATATTTGAAATTATAGATATGTTTAACTTGACTTAAACATTACACAATATACACGACTGCTAAAATATTTAATATTGCTCCAATAGTATTTACCATTTCTAGGTTTTTCTCCATCAGGTATAAAAGGGGACTGGGAGTTGGAGGGAGGGGAAAGGAAGAGCATAAAAAAGAATGAGGATGCTGGGCATGGTGGGCTCACGCCTGTAAGCACTCGGGAGGCAGAGATAGGAGGATTGCTGAGTTCAAGGCTTGCCTGAGTACATAGTGAGCTCAGGGCCAGCCTGAACTACAAAGCGAGACCCTGTCTCAAAAAAAAAAAAAAAAAAAACAAAGAATGAGGATATGTTGTATAATGTATGTACCAACTCTCCATTATGGATGTAATTACTATGCACTGCAAATATATACTACAATTTTTTAAAAGAAAATAAACATTTAATTTAAATTTTAGGATTTAATATAAAGAGGAAAGAATGAGAAACTATTTCATAAGTAAATGGATCTAGGTATTTCAAAACTACTGTCATTCTTCCTTAAATAGAGGCTTTGGATAATATTCAGGCAAAATTATACATATTTCTACATATCTTTGACCCTGTCATCAATTAAAACCACTGAACAATTGTTTGTGTACACAAGACCATGAGGGAGAATACTATATGAAGAGATTAGATTAGCTTTTTGCCTCTTTTAGCTCTGGGGATTTAAACTTGGCCCTTCACAATGAGCTACATCTGAAACCTTTTTAAAACTGTGGGTGAGGCTGGAGATTTAGTTCAGTGATTTCAGCACCTGCCTAGCAAGCACAAGGCCCTGGTTTGATCCCCGATAACCACATACAATACCGGGATTGGTAACTCATTCTCACGGGCAATCAGTACCACATACCACAGTGCTGGGCATGGTGGCTCACACCTATAATCCCAGCACTCGGGAGGCAGAGGCAGGAGGATTGCTGGGTTTGGGGCTTGCCTGGGCTACATCGTGAGCTCAGGGCCAGCCTGAACTACAAAGCGAGACCCTGTCTCAAAAAATAAAAATATAAATAAATAAATGAAACTGTGGGTGTTTCTTTTTAATTTTTTGTGTGCAATACTGGGGATCAAAGCCATTCCTCATACTTACTAAACACGCATTCTACTACTGAGCTATACCCCTAGATCTTTCATTTATTTTATTTTATAACACAGTCTAGCTCAGTTGCCCAATTGTTATCCCTCAGCTGAAGTTTATTTTTAATTATTTCTCATGGTGGTTTATCATTTACTATGTTCTTCCTCCAGTCACTCAGTAACATTGAGTTATTTTGCTTTTGCAATTTTAGGAGACATAATCTCTGGGAATGAAGGTTCTTGAAAGTCTGGGTCGGTTTTAGAAACCTGTAACAGAGATAAATATTTGAAGAGCCAAGATGAAGATGAGACAGAGCCCATTCTGGGGTCCAAATTATTTCTGAAAAGTAAGAAGGGAAATAAAAGAGAGAAAATCTTGAACTGAAAAAATTTAAACTATCAGTTAAGAAATGTAAACGCAGAGTAGTCACATGCACTAAGTTGGGAAATCAAGTTTTACTTAACAGAAAGATGGCTAGTGTAGTTAGTTTACTTAAGTAGAGAAAAGTTGGTTTCTAATTTTCATCCAAATTCGTAACTGTTGTGTTTAATAACAACCCCCACACCGTTTTCTCCACAGACAGAGGCCTCTGGGCTTCTCGGACGCACCAATCCGTTTTTGGTTTCCCTTCACTAGACAGATATACTAGATTCCATGAATTTTGCTGATGTTTGTTTGTTTTTGTCCCCAAGATGAATATGGCTTTGTAAAGCATTGAAATTTACAAAGCCCATTCTTTTTTTTTTTTTTTGAGACAGGGTCTCGCTTTGTAGTTCAGGCTGGCCCTGAGCTCACTATGTAGCCCACGCAAGCCTCGAACTCAGCAGTCCTCCTGCCTCTGCCTCCCGAGTGCTGGGATGACAGGCGCGAGCCACCACGCCCGGCATTGTGGTATGCGGTGCTGATTGCTGGTGGGCGTGAGTCTCCACGCCCAGCATTATATGTGGTTTCCGGGGATCGAACTCAGGACCTTGCGCTTGCGAGACAGGCGCCAGAACCACTGAGCTAACCCTCCGGCCCACAAAGCCCATTCTTATACATTATTTCAGAAAGTATCTGCATTTTCAAGTAAGAATGTGGGTGAAAAATATGCAATAACTTCCTCGAAGTTAATAAACATCCAGTTCTCTAACACGCAGACCTGCCGATCCTGTGCACACCGTAGTTTGAAATTAACTTCAAAACTTTCCTTCTAGTGGCAAAAAAAAACTTTTAGGACTGTCTTCAAATATAAGATAGCTGAAAATGAGGACCACCTTTTACTGCTGGCTGATTGCTGTTTGGTACAGAGCAATGGCACCAGGTCACAAGCGACACCACATCCTGGTGATGGGAAAGTGTTTCTCAAAACTTCATTTTCTTCTATGTAGGCACCATTTTCTCATGTCTGACTCCTGGTTTGACTGCCTTTATTTTCTACTGTGGCTCTCTGGGATAAGTCTCATCTTGGACAGAAAGACTGCGACCAAGAACAAGAGCTTTATTAGCTTCACAGCACAAGCACTGACTGTGCAAAATTCCCTCACCCCTTTCTCTAAAGGTTAAAATATAACAACTCATTGTCCCTCAGGCATGCTGAAATAAGAACAGCATGTTTGATTTTCGATTCCGTTCTGGTAAATACAGTGAGTACCTGTCGTGTCTCTTCCTGTCCTCACCCTTCCCAAAGATCATAAAAAGGGAGGGGACAGGTGGGGTTTTCCCTTTGCACAAATCAGGTTTCCTGGAGTTTTCAATTGTTTCATCTGGGAAGAGTTACTAATAAGCAATTAATAGACTGAAACTGACATCTTTTATAGAAATTTCCAAATCCTTTTTACTAAACAGAAATTATTTTCCAAATGGATTCAGAGGAAGCAGGAACACGCCTACCTAGTTCTTCTCTTGTGCAGGAACATCTAGGTCATCATCTTTCATAATTCTAGTACAGAAATTATCACTGGGTAAAGATGACAACTGCATCATATTAGCTATGACTAGAAAATTCTGGAAAAAGTTAACACTGGTACAGTACTTAGTATCTGTATGGTATTTTATCACCATCCATCTCGATATAGAGGTGAAGTCAGTCAAGCTGCAAACCTGACTTCTCTTATGAGCTATCATCTCCTCAAAATGCAGTCTTTCTCCTATTAATGTGTAATACACTATGGACTGTCACTGCTACAGAAGGCCATTGAGAGTATGTAAAACTATATCTTGCCATTTAAAAAAAATCTTATCTTATTCTCTACCTACCACAAGCCTAGAGTCAACCTGACACCACTGTGTGAAATGTTTCAGAGGTATCAGAACCTCATATGAGCAAATCAAAGCAACTTTTCAATAACTTAAGCAAAACTGAAAAGCATTTGAGGTTCCTAATTATGAGGTAAATTATATGTATTGAAAAATACGTTTAACAAGTGAATGTAAAAATAGAGTAAGCTACTTTAGAAAAGTAAGGTATATGGTGAGAAGACAATTATTCTAATTAATACTGTTTGGGTATTTATTTGTTTCTTTGTTTTACCTAAAGTTATGAGCAATTATAGGTTAAAGAATTAATGGGATGAAATAACCTTTTATATCATTGTAATGTGTTTCATTAGCACAATATTCTCCCAAAACTTTGATGAGAGTCTGTTTCTATTTTTTGGCCTTGATTTCTACATTGTATATACACCATGGTCACACTCAATATTGAGAATTTGTACCAGTATATAACACAATTTAATTCTCATTTTTTCCCATTCCCCCACTCACCCCACAAACCCCCCACCACCTAAATACATAAGCTTTGTTTCTCTTTTTTCATTACCATCACATTTTTCTTACTCATTTCTCACTCTTCCACATTTCCCTTTGCATAGTTTCTATTTCACAATATCCATCATACATTCTAGAACTTATTAATATCTTCATCTTCTCATACCAGAGAACAGATATGATATTTACACACCTGTGACCTAATTTTTCACTTATATGTGTGTCCTAAAGGCAGGCCCATTTGAGTATAAATGACTCTTATCATTCTTTAAGGCAGAGTAATACTCTATTGTATAGAAAAACCACATCTTCTCTTCCAGTCTCCAGTTGACCAGCGTTTGAGTTGTTTCCAAGATTGACTATCACAAACTGAGCTGCTACGAACATGAGTGCACACATGTCACTACGATATGATTCTTTTAATTCTTTTGTGCCTATTCCTAGCAGGGCAATAGCAGGCTCAAATGGGACCCCGATCCTAGCCTGTTTCTATCTTATTACTACTTCAGTCCTTTCCCATTTACTCATTATGTTTCAATAGCCTTAAGGGTCAAGATTCAAGATATACCATAAGTTATCAAAACAAATGTGAATTGTCATTTAAAATCAAAGTAGCTATCAGGAAATGCACATTTCTATAGGGGTATTTCATTTTGTTGTTACTGATTCTAATCTAACAGTTCATAGAGATATGTATTTTAACTCCATGTTACTGACACTTGCTTATATTTCTATACTCTGTTTATCCATAGTAGTGCCCATCTTTACCATTTAGCATCATTAATGGTTAAGCACCAGAAAATAAGTTGATTAGAATGAGACCCTTTTCATAGATTCTATTTTTAGAACAGGTTGTGCAGTGTGGTTGGTCCAATAGAGTGGATGTGATGAAATGCATAAAACCTCACAGGCAAGAATGAGGGCCCTTAGTCAAACTGGGCTTTTAATCTACAAAGGCATTACCTCATGAGTTATTTCGAGGAAAGGGTAGAGTTTCCTCCTGAACTCATTACAGCATGAAAAGTAACATTCAATAAAATGAAACTGTACCACTCAGGTGGAAGTGTTTTTCCCATGAGAAAGGGCACCTTCTGTCTACAAAGAAACAAACAATATTTTCTTCTCTACTTCACATATAAGTGAATGGAAACTTCTGAGCTCATTAATAAAATATCTAGAACTCCAAAGGCAAAAAGAAAAAGAAAAGGGGTAGTGGGAATTAAGGCTGTGTAAAAAATAGCGAAGAATAATAACTTTAAGAAAATGGTATAAATAGATTCTTAATTCTAAAAATTTTTCTAGCAGCATAAAAATTCAATCAAAACAGTAGCAATGGGTAACTAGAATTGTCTGCCTCAGATCCTCAGCTTATGATTCACCAGCTAACTAAAGACTCTCTACATTGGTATACTTGATTAACACGAATATATCTGAAAGATAAAATTAAGATGTAATTTTCTGACCTCAAATTATGTCTGAGAGAAAAATCATTTTTTAATGATTAAGTATAAAAAAGAGAGAGATGGTCACAAAAGAGTAATAAAAATTGAGTATTAGGTCTCTTCCAAACAATATCTATGCTTCTCGGTTTTTTCATTGTAAGTGTAAAGAATTAGAATCTGCCATTTCACAAGTTACTTTGAAAATAAATTTAACTTAAAAATTAGAAATTTTAACCATATCCTTGTAATTAAAATATTGAGAGAATTTGATATGGTTAGATATGGAAAAAAGATTCAGAAGGGTAATACTGAAGCAATCAAATATTTTAAGGCTAAGCCATAGAACTGATTAGAACTACTCAGTATTACTACACAGATACACATGGACAATAGCTATGAAAATTTTAAAAATTTGGACTCACTGAAAGAGGAAGGCATTTCTGACCAAACAATTAGAAGTTTTAAGTTTCCCTATACTAGAGACATGTAACAAAAGTTAAAATATCAGACCAGGGATGTAACTCAATCATGCCGTGCCTGCCTGGCAAGCACAAGGTCCTGAGTTCAATCTTAGTACTGCACAAAATAACATAACATAACATAATAATAAAATAATAAAATATGCAATAGGAATGCTGAGGAGAAAGTTCATTCATCAAATTGGCAACTGAGCTATCTGATCTACAGTCTCCTTCCCATAATTAAAGCTTGGAATACGAAACATGTAGTTTGATATTGAATCGCTATCCTTAGTATTTCTGGCATGACTCCCAAAACTACCTGGAGCCTGGCTTTCTCAAATCTGTGAGGTCCTCTAACATGGGCAAGACTTCTGTCTGTCCCTCATCACTGCAGTATAGAGTGAGCAAATGGAAGTGTCATGAATAGCCATGACCGTAAATGCACCCAGCCAGCTAAATGTGCAACAGGCTGGAAGAGAGGGCAGGAGGTAGACATGATTCCTCTCATTCAGGACAATATACAACAGGCAGTAAGTGGGTTATGTATACAGCTTCAGTTCAACCACACTGACAGGATCCATGAGGTTGAGGGTCTTCATATTTAGATAAGACATGTCCAGATTAAGTGACTATCCAAGTAATTTCTTACAATCACCAAGAAAAATATGAAGCAATTAAACAGACGCTACAAAGACTAGTTAACTCAAATCCTGACACTTTCTTGTCCCTAGCGACATTCTTATTTTCATTGTTCTGATATGAATTTCCAGATAATCTTCTTAAAGCTCTTTATCTTTGGTTTTCTGGAAACACTGTGGCTGTGACTTCAACCCAATGTCAAGACTCAAAACGTCTTCTTAAGAACTTTGACAACATCTAATCTGTCTACCAGGCCTAGAAGGGCCTGCCAAGCCAAATCCTTCACCATGAATTTCAAGACACCCCCCTACTATTAAATCAAAGGTGAATTAACTTTATTAATTTTGGAGTGTGTTGTTGCTAAGAGTTGGAGTTATACAGATAAGTAGCATCAACACTGAGATTTTGCAGCCTAGCATATTCATTTTCAATGTCTCTGACTCTGATATCATATATATCTGATATCATATGTATGATAAATATGATATTACAAATAAACATTAGTTCCAAAAATCTGTTAAATACAGTAGTGTATTGAGTGTGGTGCTCTATGAACTGGTCACATGTAAAAACGTATGTAAAATCCAGTACAGAAAATTAACTCCTAATACCATTTCTTAAATTAGCACTGAATTGAAAAGTCCATTTTAGGTAAATATGGCAACAAAATTAAGCTGTGGCTTGCATAGTAAGTCAAGAATCATCAGTGTTCAAACATCTCACCAGAAATGGAAACTTGTGAAACCCAGAGTTCTTGAAGTTTTAAAAATAAAAAAGTCATCCTATTATAAAAATTACAGTGTTTTGTTCTTCATCTTAAAAAAATTCACCATTAGAACCCACTGAAATAACTGTCCAGGATATAAATCATTTCAACAGAAAGCAAACACTCAGAAAAAAACTAAACATATTTAACTGACTGGAAAGTATAAACTAAACAGTATAAACTTATAAAATAGTCCTTTGTGCTTTGCAAAGAATAAAATATTTAATTTTTTTAACTAAAAAGAATCCAGATGAAGACAAAGAAGTGAAACTTCTCTTTCCTACTAGCTCAGAATGATAACAAGTCCTCACAGTGTTTGAAATCAGATGAAACCCAAGAGCAGGAAAGTGAACTTGGTTGAGAGTCTTTGTGCCCCTTGTTTCCTGTTCTTTCTCCTTCGTGAGCCTTGATTCTTTCGAGATGAGGAAGGAACATAAACAATGAGAAGGAACTGGGAATAGTGGAAGTAACAGAATTGCTCTGAAAGAAAAACTTGAGGAGGAAAAAAAAAACACTTAAGCAAGGTCCTTTAGGACAGGCTGTTATTTTGTAAGTTCTTTAAATTCTGTATTTTTGCTTTGTTTTATTTTGTTTTCCAAAATACATGACGCATGTGTTGAGGTACAGTTGAAATAACAGTAGAGTGAGTTCAAGTGGGACTTTTGTACACCTCAGATCAGCTAGAGCTTGATGCTGCCCTGATGTGTGCAGCGGGAACGCAGGTCCAAGCAGCCAGTGTTACATCCCTCGCAGGCAGGCTGAGGGTGTCACAGTGGTGTGAGGCTGGAAACACAAGTTCAGACTTCCTGAGATGAGATCGCAAAGACTGCACTTAAACAATAGTCCAGCTGCTTCTGAAAGTGGAATTTGGAAACTGAAGGACCTCGTTACTCAAGATGCTTCCTCAAGTACCAACCCCAATACCTCAGGAAACAACAGTTACAAATAATTTACCAAAAGCATAATGCTTCTCTTTAATGCTCTAATTCCTCCCTCCACAGGCACCTTCTTCTAGGAACTTGATCTTTTAGATTTCCAATTGACCAGAATCTTGGAATAAAATAGGTATGTGATAAATATGAGTAACTAAATTAATGGGGTCTTTCAATTCTTCCAGTCATTTAATTTTTCTTTTTCTTCTCATTCTTCCTTCTCCATTAGAACTCTATTAGAGCATGACTTTCAAAAGCGTAACTGACTAGAAAAAATGTTGAAAGCCACAGTATCTCAATCTGGTGACAAAAACAACTAATGATTAATGCTCTTGAGTTCAGACTCAGGAATTAATAAGAAAAATAGTTTTTGCTTTATTTATCATGCTCAGTTGAGTTCACTATTTTTTTGTTTTGTTTTGTTTTTTAATCTGAGATTAGCTCAAAATCTCGCAGACTGGGCGGGGATTTAGCCCAGTGGCGCCACCACCTGCCTTGTTAGTGCAAGGTCGTGAGTTTGATCCCTGGTACCATAAAAAACAAAGGCAAAGAAAACCTCACGGTCTGAATTAAAATTTTAAATTTGTTAGCATATAAAAATCCTTGAATCTCAGCTGAAGTGTATTTAGTCTGAACCCCTTCGTAGTCACAGAAGGGACATGGGAATTTGTCTTTTTAGTGAGCTCTTGTGATTCTCAATGCAAAATAGAGCTTAAAACCAGCATTATAGAACAGCTAGCTCAATTTATAACTTCCTAATGCTTCCAAAATGCAGTACAGGGAAGATTTATCTGTCTCTTGCTATAGAAGAACTTCATTCATTTATTTGCTGTTTATCAAGGGCTTGGGTCAGACTTCTAAATGCAAGAAGAAAATTAGCTTAGATTCCAATATATTAAGTATCTCTAACTTCACACTTAAGAGTTGACCATTTAATCCAGAGAATAATGTATTCTATTATTTTCAAAGTCAATTATTAATTCTTCTTTTAGAATGAGCATTTTCCTGAAGGTAGTTTACTGATCGTTTCCTTGAACCACTATGAATATCAATGGTTCTATATAAGAGAAAATGTAAACTTAAAATATAAATGAAGACTAACTGGTCCATCTGAATGGATGTGTACACAGTCTGGAAGCATCATTCCTACTGTTCCTAAGAGCATGAATACTTCCTGGATGACAGACCAGGGAACCTGTATGAGGCAAACAGAGAAAGAGTCATACACTTGATTGGGCACATTGCTATAATCACCTGGCAGTTTTTTTTTTTTTTTTTTTCCCAGACAGGATCTCGCTTTGTAGTCCAGGCTGGCCCTCAGCTCACTATGTAGCCCAGGCAAGTCTGGAACTCAGCAATCCTCCTGCCTCTGCCTCCCGAGTGCTGGGATTACAGGCGTGAGCCACCACGCCTGGCACTGTGGCATGTGGTATTGATGGCTGGTGGGTGTGAGTCTCCAAACCCAGCATTGTATGTGGTTACCGGGATCGAGCTCAGGGCCTTGCGCTTGCGAGGCAGGCGCTGGAAGCACTGAGCTAAATCTCTGGCCCCCACCTGGCAGTTCTTAATTCATCTCACATTTGCTCTTGTGTCTGGTAAGATTAATCCACAGGGAAAATTAAACCTATCTAGACTGTCTTTGATAATGGTGACAGCAGCAGATGTAGCAGAGCCACAGCCCCAGAGGCAAAGGGGTCCTCCTCGGAAGAGGGAGCCCAGCTGGCCGATCCCTATGTCACCTGTGCAGATGTTGTCCCTTAGGTCCAGGTGCAAAGCAGAAACATCCAGTGGGCAGGCAGTGTATTTGGTCACAGGTAGTTACAAAGTAAAGACACTGAAACAAAGCGTATCAGAAAGCTGTGATATTTTTCTGCAAAGTGTTTCCCAGGCCCTGGTTTTGCAAACTTCTAGAACACTGCAAAGTAGCAGACTTGGAAGTAGAAATAAATGATCATTGTGTTTACTAGAAAAGTATACTGCTTCCATATGATATTTTAAATACCCTAACCATTAACAAGGAAGACAATTTTGAAATAATTAATTTTTCCTCATAGTGGAAGATAAAACTCACACTGGGTGACAAACCAGACCACAAAAATTTCTCCACGCAACCACACACACAACCATCTTCCTCCAAATCATCAAGTAAATTAGGTTTATGAACCGAAGTATCACTGCATAAAAAAGTACTTTTATTTATATGTGAATCATGAAAGCCCTCGCAAATTATTCTGCGATCTCCTTAAAGTCCAGAAATGTCAGAGGAGGCCTTAAAATGCCTTTATAAACATGTATTTACAGTCAGACATACACCAAACAGTTTTATAAAAGTTACATTTATAGAAAGGTTGTTCTGCAAAAATTATCAACACGCCAGGCGTGGTGGCTCATGCCTGTAATCCCAGCACTTGGGAGGCAGAGGCAGGAGGATTGCTGAGTTCGAGGCTTGCCTGGGCTACATAGTGAGTTCAGGGCCAGCCTGAACTACAAAGCAAGACTCTGTCTCAAAAAAATTTTTTTTAAATGATCAACACTAGATGTATTAAAATTAGTATTTTGAAACAATGACCTGGAAAATGAAGTCATTAAAATATACACCTGGAGGAGAGGCATGGCTGGAGGAGAATGCAGTTTAGTGTGCCGAAGGGCCTGGGGCCAACACCCCATGACACAAAATCTTACAAATTTTGATGTCCTAATAAATACATTTACAGGTTAACAAGGTGGAAATTCATACAATGGATAAAAATACCATATCAATGTAGATTTATTTGTTCTCTTCTAATATTGGAGCTTTTATTCACATTTATAATTGTTGTTGCTCATTTATCCTTATTACACTTATTATACTTTATAAACTATATGATGTTTTTAAAGGGAAATCTTTATAGTTTAGTCCTTCTAGTTATACTTTCTATCTTTGCTGTTTTGAACAAGGGGCACTACTTGTTTCTCTTGCATCTTGCCCTGCAAATTTTGTAGCCAGACTGAAAGAGAAAAATCTTTAAAATTCTTTTATAATTGATGGGGCTGGAATCCATGCAACTTAAATGGCTGGCTACAATCCCCAAACTGTAAGGAGACCAAGTTTATAGACTTCAAATTTGAAAAGGTAGAGTCTGAGCCAATCGAAACCCCACTTAAAACTTTTCAAATTAGGAGAAGATTCAGACATTCCCAGAAGCAGCCACTGTAGCTCCTTTTTTAAACATGTTACGACCACAGGACAGTGGAGAAGCAATTGAGGTTCACAGTAACCAGCCAGAGCATAATAAACCAAAGAAAGAACATACCGCGCATGCACAGAGTGATACAGGAGAACTGAGGAATCTCACAAAGCTAAAATTCCCAGTGAGAACCTGCACAGGAAGTCTCAAGCAGGCATAGACTGTACAGCTTTCGCCTCAAAACTTTTAAGAGCGCAGCTGTGGGGAGTTGTAATCCTTTTGCTTTGCTGATGGAATATAAAATGTTTCAGGGACTTGGAACACAGCACAGTGCTGCACATGGAATTAGCACAGGATCCGGCGATCCCAACCCTAGGTACACACCCAAAGGAACTGAAAGTGAGAGACTCAAGCAGACCAACGTCATTGTATCACTGTTCACAACAGCCCTGTGTGGAAACAGCCCACATGTCCATCACAAAAGGATGGGTAAACAAAATGGAGTATATTGTACAGAAAATAGAGTACTAGTCACTCGTCCAAAGGAGTGAAATTCTAACACATGCTGCAATGTGGACAAATCTTCAAAAGCTCATGCTAATAAAATGACATCTGTATAAGGGCCAATATTGTATTATTCTATTTACATCGAGTACCTAGAAATAGTCAAGTTCATAGAGATTGAAAGTGAGTGGAAGCCCATCACAGGCTAAGCGAGTGTGAAAGGGATGTATTCCTAAATGGGTACAGAGTTTCTGGGGCGCTGACAAAAAAGTTTGGAAGTGAATAAACAGTTCTGGTAATGGGCACACAATATTGCAGATGTACTAATGCTACAGATGAGTATACTTAGAAATGGTTACAATGTAATTTTGTATTGTGTATATTTTATCACCATAAAAAGTTTTATATGATAAAATATAAATATTAAAGGAATCTGAGCCTCTGCAACCTGCAGAGTCTGGGGCTTGAGTTATTTTTATTTTCTTTTCAATTTAATGTACTCGATATCTAAATCACATTTTTAAGAAGCTTCCAAGTTTTGACATTCAAAATCCCAGTGATGAATGCAATTTTACTAGGATCAATTTGAGGGACATTATAAACCAAAGAGAAATTTGGTAACATTTATCTCAGAATTATAGAATTTTCAATTTGGAAAGAACTTCAGAGACCAGATAGCTCAATATTTCTCATAACGTGTTTTAGTGATGACTCATCACACAGTAAGCTCCACAGTGGAAGGTTGGTATAGCTTGAAAAGTGTATACTTTAACAGCACTCCTTATTGACTGCCAGTAAGCGTAAGCAAATAAACCCTGCAAGCTTTGAATAAACCAGACCTGTTTTATATACTAGCACTTCTCACTTTGCAAAGTGCCTCTAACCACCTCAGGATGTGGCAGAAAGAAAAACTCGGATTCAGGAAAGTTGGTCTGGGATGGTCCCCAGGAACTCGCACAGGGTGGGTTGGATAGGGTTTTACTATGAAGTCCAAACTGGCCTTGAGCTCCTACGGCGTGCAGGCTGGCCTCCAACTCTGGATCCTCTTTCCTCAGCCTAGATTTCAGGTGTGAACCTCTGCACAGAGCCAGGACTGGCTTTTTAACAACTGTCCCCTGGAATGTTGCTGGCCCCATCACATTTTAAGGGACAGTATTTAAGAGAGACCACTGCATCCCGCAGGCAGGGTACCTGTGAAGGCATGGCTGTCCCTAGAGCCATGCCGTCTGTAAGAGTATTGACATGCCTCCAGACTCTTGGACAAACATCACCCGGGGCATCCCAACTGTCTCTGGGGCCCCCAGGGATCTAGCAACAAATGGAAGACTTCACTGGTGGCTGCTTCAGAGCACTGCCAGCATTTACTCCCATCAGCCCTTTACTGACTTGAAGTTCACTACTTTGGGCACAGGTGTGCAAGAAAAAAGGCTTTCAGTAAATTTGTGTTGAAGGACTCCAGAAAATGTCCAAGAATGGGCACACAGTGGAATATTGTTCAGCCATAAAGAGCAAAATCAGGGCCGGAGGATTAGCTCAGTGGTTCCAGCGCCTGCCTCGCAAGCGCAAGGTCCTGAGTTCGATCCCCAGAAACCACATACAATTCTGGGCATGGAGACTCACGCCCACCAGCAATCAATACCACATACCACAGTGCGGGGCGTGGTGGCTCACGCCTGTCATCCCAGCACTTGGGAGGCAGAGACAGGAGGACTGCTGAGTTCGAGGCTTGCCTGGGCTACATAGTGAGCTCAGGGCCAGCCTGAATTACAAAGCCAGACCCTGTCTCAAAAAAAAAAAAAAAAAAAAGAGCAAAATCATATCACTTGAAGGAAAATAATTACAACTAGGGGCCAGCATGTTAAGTGAGATAAGACAGACTCATAAAGTGAAATCGCTCATGTGCTCTTTTATATGAGGAAATAAGGGGGTGACATGAAAGAAGGGAGCGCAGGGAAACTAGCAGAGCAGAGACGAAGGGGATGGAGAGGCTGTGAGCAGGGCGGAGGCCAACGGAAGGGTGCGGTCCAGGGCTGTTGTATGGCACCAAAGTGAAACCCAAGGGTCTCATTAACGAACCTGCACAAAAAGAAAAGAATGGATGCAGATTCGATCCCTGCCTGTCTTTACCTACCTTTTCCTCAAAGTCAATCACAGGTCTTTTGTTGGAAAACCTCCATCTCATGCAAGCTCCCCATTTTGCTAATGAGAAAACTGGAGATCAGAGTATTGAGGTGAAGAGAGCTGGGAAGAGACCAGCACACGGCCAGAGGTCAGCGAGCTCCCAGAAGTCACGCCTGACTCACATTTCCTAAAACTATTGTAAGACTGCTTAGTTAAGCTCTCACAGAATGGTAAAAACCCATAATGCTTATGTTGTGCATCAACACTTCAAGTTAAACTATTTGAATTAACATTATGCTAAAGAGAAGTCACTATTTTTTTTGGGGGGGGTCAACTTCAAACTCCAACCTTGAGGTATATTGTTAGCAGGAGTGTGGAAATATTATGTAAAAAAAACTTCACTCTTCCTAAAATCTTTACATCAGGTTGTCTAAAACCTTGCACTGGAAATGCAGAATTGACTTTCTAAACATCACATTACCGTTTAGTGACAGATTGAAGACCAGAACTCAGATCTCTTCACTCTCACCATGACATTCCTCCAAACCACAACCCCGTTCAGTTTTGCTTTTTCAAGGAAATGTCTGCACGAAAGACTGGTTTCACACTACCCAAGCTGCTCTATAACCTGCTTGCTGACTACAAGTTTACTTTTCTTAAGAACAAGGTGTGAACAACTACTGTCTGAGACATGAGCCGGAGCCCTGACTGGTGCCTGAAGCCAGGAGGAAGCTGCCCCCTGCTGGGACACAGAGATGCTGGCTTCGATCTTTGAAAAAAACCTGCAAGAAAAAACCAGCCTTAATTCTTACATGTTCCCTGAGGCTCTGTGAGGACTAAAGGCGGCTTGCAGAGATATTGGTGAAGGGAAACAAAAACGCTTTGCCATATGCCTTCATAGAAAATCATTTCCCATCTGTGGTCAAGTTCACTTTTACAACTGCATCTGGAGGTATAAGCCCACTCTTGGCATTTGGCTGCTCAGAGTGGCCCGAGGGCATATCCGTTACAGGGCTGGATGATCTCTACTGAGTCCTGGGAACTACATTCCCTGCCTCTCACCGGCCCAAAACCAGAAGGACACAGTGGTTACCATTGTGTGTTGCCAGATAAGGTTACAATGAGGGTCTGAAAGGTATCTGTGATTCAGTTTAAGGCCACAGTAATTGCTACAACTTTAGTACTGAAGGGCTCTGCACAGGAAACAGCACCATCAGTTTACTGCGCTGGCTTTTTTGTACAGTCCTGAAAAAGGAACTGCCCTCGATAAATCATTTTCCTAATGGAAATGACAGAATTATTCTCCCAGGAGAACAGCACTAACCACACGTCCCTTTTCAAGGGCAGCAGGAAGGAAATGCGAGACATAGCTATTGGGAGGATCTAAGGCTTCCTAGGGATTTGTCCCCCCCCCCCCCGTCCTGTTGAGATCACTCATAGTTTACACATACAAGATAGGACACTGCTCAGTGAACATGCTATTTACTTAAAAAGAATATATCACATATTTTAAATAAAAAAGAAAGTTGTAAGATATCAAAAAATGAAAGGCCAAAAAAATCACTAATTATTTTTAATTTTTTTAGACTTTTGCAACTGTATTTAAGGCATTTGTTATCTAAAGTCATTCACTGTATTACAGGTATTCTGACTGGATGCATTCCAATATCAGAGTCTCTTTCTTAAAGTGAAGCAGAAAGAAATGGATAATACCATGTGATTTTAGAACCAAGACTAGTAAGTCATAGACCATTTATCTCTTTCATCCATCGCATTACTTTTATGAAAAACTTATAAGAGACTTTGTGTATGGCACTTGGCACAGAAACTTCAGTTCATTCTTTTTTAAATGAAATTGTTGGTACTCAGAGTTTCATTTCCAATCAAAATGTTAGGAAGTGCCACTCCCAAACTAGCTTCTGATTTCCGAGAAATTCTTGCTCAGGTCACCAGGGAATGAAAGGTCAGCACTGCGGAAGAATCTAACTGATGTTGGCTTGAATTTTTTTTAGTGTGCTGGAAAATATCCTCTGACTAAAGGAAGGTACATGGGCATAAAGTCACAGTTTTATCAAATTCAACCTAAGAAATTGGACAGATCTTTTGAAACCTTTTCCCATGATTAAAACTCTCATTTGTTGATTTTTTTGGTATAATGGCTAAGTGATATGGGGCACTGACCCAAGAATCATAGTGGGGTTTTTGTTACAACAAATTAATAAATTAGAGGAAATGTTTTTTCTTTAATACAGTGAAAGGTCTACTTCAAGGAGGAACAAGTTACAACTTGTTATATTTTCTTTTTACCTGAAAGATTGAATGATAAGTCCAAAGAGTACCTAGAACCCTATTAGGAAGCCAACAACTTCTTTTATATTTTATCTAAAAAAAAGTTCATGAAATCAATGTTTATATATGTTTCAACAAAAAACTACAATAAACCACATGCAAAAGTAAGTGAAACAACTCCTCTATTCAGCTAGATATTAAAATTATTTGCAAAATGTAAAATACTTTTAATTTCTAATATAGTAAATATCTATATAATATATATAAAATATTATATTATATTATATATATCTATATATATATATATGACCAACCTAAGCAAAAGGTCTTGCAGACCTTTACTTAGACTCAAAAGTCTAAGAATAAAAAGGAGTCATGAAGCTAGACTATGAGAATTTGACTCAGTGATTAAGTTCCTACTGCTTGGGCTCCAGGTACAAAATTTCTGGCAAAGGATAGAATCCCTATATTTCTGAACAACTCAGAAACATTTTTTCAAAGATTTGAAGATGCGTAGCAGCCTCCTCTCAAACAATGTGAAAGTGGACTTGTGATCTACATCCTCACCATAGATCATCAGTAAGCAGCTAGAGAAGAGAGCTTCCTTCTGGGTAAATGGGCAGGTGCTGAATTACAACAGACATCAACTTTGTATATACAGCTATATATTTATGGGCTTCTAGGAGGACAAGGCAATGGGAAAAGTGAGAATCAAGATCCCTCATGTATAAGTACAAATTCTCAATGATGAATGTGATCATAATGTATATATAAAATGTACCAATAAAGTCAATTTTTTAAATGAACTCTTCTTCCTTTAATAATGATCTATGTTCCAAATTCTTCCCCCAAAAGTATCCTCACCAAAGTCCTCTTGGTAAATTACTAAATTCATGTGAGTGAATATTAGTCAAATAAATTAATTTGAACAAGTGTTTGTATGAAGATGTCACCTGTGAATAAAATTACACCAGTGGTAATAATATCTGAGGTAGAGTCTACTATCTGCTCATGAAAACATCATGATGTGTCTTCATCCTAGGGACCATTTCTCATCCATCTCCTACTTGGAAACTATGTGTGGAAGAACTTGATGTACCAGGTCAATGAATGTTACCAAGCGAACTGTCTAGCTAGAGTGTGAACTGTTAGGTGAGCAACCCAGAAACTTTCACTGTGTATAAGTCACAAACATACTGAGGTCTATAGCAACTACAGTTATCCTACATAATTTACCATCTTTATTGATAAATATTTTTCTTTCCAGGCCACATTTTATTCATTCATTTAGTAACAGAGGTCACTGAACTTTTTTTAAAGGACAAATAGTAAATATTTTAGACATGATGAACCACAAGGTACCTCTTGTGACCATTCAACTACATTATTATAGCATGGAACTAGTCACAGAGTACCTAAAATGCATGAGTCATGGCTAAGTTTCAATAGAACTTTACTTACAAAGGTAAGAGGGAGGCAGCCATGGATCATGGATGCATTCTACCAATACATTTGATCAATGATAGTAAAGCAGAAACCATTTGATAGTCTTCTCTAGAGAAACTGAAGACATAGCATGGGCCTATCAGCTGGGCTCATTCCAGTTGCTTTCAACTGCATTAGCTACGTGGAGCTGAAATTCTAGGTTGGCTTCACTCCCAGAACTGGTGTCTTGGCCACTGTGACTAAGATATCTGAGGGCTGATGGTTCTGTGGCTCTGGATTCCAAGAGGTGAATAATGGAAGTTTCAAAACCCCTTAAATCCTGAGTCTGAGATATCACATCTACTTTCCTTTTACTCTGATAGTCAAAGTAAGACAATGCATCAGTTCCGATTGGAAGAAAAATATATTCACGCTCCTGAAAATAGAATGGAATCTCACTACATATGTGAGAAGAACTAGTGGCCATATTTGCAGACATCTTATTCCAATTCACGTCTTTTCTAAGTACAAAACATTGATTGTTCTCTCACCCCCAAACCCCTCTGTATATTGATCACCAAGTTTGGTTGACTTGTCTTGGGAAAATCCCAGAATCAGATGCAGAAGGAAAAAAAAAAACCCACTTTGGAAGTTTCTGGAAAAGTTCCAACAAGAGAAGGCAAAGAGTGAAACTACTGTGGCAACCTTAAAATTGTTCATAGGGAGTGCCAGGCATGGTGGCTCACGCCTGTAATCCCAGCACTCAGGAGGCAGAGGATTGCTAAGTTCAAGGCTTACCTAAGCTACATAGTGAGCTCAGGACCAGCCTGAACTACAAAGCAAGACCCTGTCTCAAAAAAAAGAAAAAAAGAAAAAAAAATCATTCATAGGGGTACACACATTGTGGGTACAGAGTGAGAACTGAGGATATGAGGTGAGGAAAGAGTTTACAGACTTTCCCATTTAACTCATTTGGTGAGCTAAGTCATCTATTTAATGATTATCCCCCTTCCTTTTCCCCTTCATCCTAATCTAAGGGAGTGACTGTTCCTGGTAGAATCATTTCCCACAAGCCCTAGCTTGAAAGTAAATACAAAGTTCAGCACCTGCCTTTAAAAAAAAGTGATGGCACAACCCACAGCAAGGACTGCAGTTGCTTGTTATGCTTCTGGCTTCTGCATTTCACAACCACTCAGGACTCCTACTTATGGCTTCTAGTAATGTCTGTTTCTCTGGAGAAAGAAATGCCACATTTGCCGGGCATGTTGGCTCATGCCTATAATCCCAGCACTCAGGAGGCAGAGGCAGGAGGATTGCTGAGTTCGAGGCTTGCCTGGGCTACATAGTGAGCTGAGGGCCAGCCTGAACTACAAAGTGAGACCCTGTCTCAAAAAAAAAAACAAAGCCACATTTTATAAAAGGAAATAAGTAGACCACGTGTTATATATCCTACACAGACAGTGTAGCAAGCCAGTTTCATAGACCTCAGTATGACATGCATTACTGAAACACAAAGAAATTACAGTGCAACAATACTGACAATGCTAGAAAGAAAGAATGTTAGGATCAAGGCAGATAGTGTCTTCTTCAAAGGCTGAGGGATCTAAAGGAAATGAATATAAGAAGGTTATCTGTTAATACAAAGCAAAAGAAAAATCTTTTCTCTCCTCCCTTTATCCAAAGTGAAAATAGAGAATAAGAGGGAAATTTATTGAGAAAAGGAAGAAAAACATGCCTGGACTCCCAATGAAAGCCACCAGGAATTTTTGCCTACTCACCCTAAGTAGTTCATTCCTGGATTTCACATTTTTCTCTTTGCATTTTCACTTCAGAATTCGCTTAATAATACAAGTAGTAGGCTACTTCTAACAGCAAAAGACTCTAGAGAGCAAAAATAAGGATCATGTGAACCAAGAAATGGAAAGTTGGGTGAGGCTGGTCTGAGGCTATTCCAACAGCTGGCTCGCCTGAGAGCCCACTAGCTTGTGCTCCCTTCCCAGGGCAACGTTCCGTTCAACCTGAGGACTTCTCTCTGGGGCCAGCTCCTAACGAATCCATGGCCTCCCAAAGGCACCACACTGAGGGCTGTGACTCCAACACAACCCTCATCTAAGACCTAACAAAGTCCTTCATCAAGTGTGTTCTTAAAAAATACTTCTCCAACTCTATGGTTTCTCCTTTCAATCATTGAACAATGTCTTTTACAGAAAATAAATCCTTACTTTTAATGAATCTTACTTTCTTTTGCACTTCCTATCTTTGATGTTAAAAACTTATTCGCCCTGAAGTAAAAGCAGCTATATAAATTAGTTCTAGAAAGTCATTGCCATGCCCAGTCATTGAGATTTTCCCCAGTGTTTCTGCAGCATTTGTTAGAAACTCTTTCGCAGAACTACATTCCTTTTATTCCTTTTGAGAGAAGGCAATACTGTATGTGAATCCACTTCTAGGCATTCCATTCTGTTTCGCTGACTTGTCTGTCTGTTCTTTTCCCATCATCACATATTTTGATTACTGTAACTTTATAACAGATCTTGATTTGGACAATGTCAGTTTTCCAGGTGTTTTACTTCAATTTGTGTATTACTCTAAGTTTTTTATTTCTCTATATAAACATTAAAATGGTTTTCAATATTCACAGATTTGTGGAGTTTTCACTGTAATTCCATAAGAATAACTGACACTTTGAAAATACAGAGTTTTTTCCATTTATGTACATGGAATATCTCTTCCCGTTTCTTAATATCTTTAATCAGAATATTGTGCTTTTCTTTTTATAGCTATTAAACATATTTTCTTAGATTCATATATAAAGTGTTTCCTTTGGGGTAATTACTAATATAAATAGCATTGTCTTTAACTTCAGTATTCACTCATTCATTACTGGTTTATTTGGAAAGTAGTTGATTTTTATGCAGCACCTTGGAATAATATGATCGCTCCATCACCACTTACTAGTTGCAGATTTTTTTTTTTTGCATTGTCCACATAGGCAGTCATATTTTCTGAAAATAAAGCTAGTTTATTTCTTCCTTCCCAATCTACGTATCTTTTATATCCTTTTCTCTACTGTTGGATATGCAGGGTGTCCAGTACACTGATGCAAAGGCCTGAGAGGTGAATTTCTTCCTTTATTCCGGCTCTTAGTGAGGAAGTTTCTAGTTTTCATCATTAAATATGATGCTAGCTGAAGGGTTGTTGCAGGTGTTATCAAGAAAGTTCCTATTTCAGGTTTTCTAAGATTTTTTTTCATAAATGATAGATTTTGTCAAATGTCTTTACTGTATCTATTGATATAGTTACAGGACTTTTCTTCTTTTAATTGTTGAACTGATAGATTACATTATTTTCAAACGCTGACCCAATCTTGAATGTCTTTTTTTAAATTTCAGTCTTTACTGGTATATTGTATATACACATCACAATCACGCTCAACATTGAGAATTTGTACCAGAATATGATATGACTTAATTCTCATTTTCCCCCTTCCCTACCCACCCTACAACCTCCGACCCCTATATACATAAGCTTTGTTTCCCTATATTTTTACCAGTACATTTTTTCTTTCCCCTCACTACTTATACCTAAACCCCATTTCCATTTCCTCAAGCTAATAGAATTCTGCATATTAGGGGACTTTGTTATCAATCATAATGACTAATAACTGAAAAGTGAAAGACAGAAAAGCTAACATGAAGGAAAATGAAAAATGTGGATATATAACAGGGTCCAGTCATCTAGAATTTTTTTTTTTGAGACAGGGTCCCGCTTTGTAGTTCAGGCTGGCCCTGAGCTCACTATGTAGCCCAGGCAAGCCTCCAACTCAGCAATCCTCCTGCCTCTGCCTCCCGAGTGCTGGGATGACAGGCGTGAGCCACCACACCCGGCTAGAATTTTGAAATAATATTGACACACAAATTACATGGAAGGACTAGTGCTGGCAAAAGTGTCTCACATTTACAAAAGAAGTATCATTCTAGGTTGCTCAGCTTCTAAATGGTTGTTTACAATGTCCATTTTTAACAGAACACTGTATTTCTATTTGGCTATTAAGGCATCTGAGTCACTTTTCTCCAGTGTTGTGTATAAAAGGCCAATGAAGAAATAAATCAATTTGAAAGATGAAGACCTGTGTCTAAAAGAACCTTATGAAGCCAGCCTAAAAACCACCTGAAATTCTGCTGATTATCAGTTCAATTGCATTTTCTGCAACTCCATTTTTCAAGGTAGTCTAGGTACTAGCTTCAAGCGATTTCTCAACTACAAAAGAGCTCTTATATCACTTGGATTCTTTTTTCCATCTTCAAAATTATGATATTCTCTGGTATATTTCTGCTAATAATTCAAAAGTTAGGAGCATGTTGTTTTCTTTAATGTTAAATAATGTTCTGGCTAGAGCCAAAAACAAAATGTCTTACACATCAGCTGAAATGTGAATTTCTTGGTGATACAATACTGAGCTAAGGACCACAACTTAAGACACAGCATTCCAAGCAGATTTCCATGATCCTAAAGCATGCCTGGTGTGATTAGACATCATCAAATGAGTAAGTCAAAAGAATAAAAAGTGAACAACACTTTCATCAGATTAAATAAGTGTGACTACTAAGTAGCAGTAGCCTAAGAGTGGGATTGATTGTCTAACAAATATTTCACATCATGCTAAACATCTTGTACACAAAATTCTTTTAATTCTTTTGAACACAGTGTTGTGGGTTCAACTGTTTCTCTGTCAGAAATTTATATGTTAGGGTCCTACCATCAGTGTACAGAAAGTGACCTTTTCTGGAGATATGACCAGTTACAGACATACTGGAGGGAAGTGCGTACGAGTCCAACATGACTGGTGTCTTTGTATAAAGGGAAATGCACACAGGGAGAGCTCCATGTAAACACAAAGGCAGGGGCTGGATTAGCATACTTGCAAATCAAGGAACACTAACTAATTGTCAGTAACCACCAAAGCCAAAAGAGGCATAAAGTGTATTCTTCCTCAGAGCTCTCAGAGGAAAGTAACTTGCTGACACTATGACTTTGAACTTCTAGGCTTTCTACCCTTCTAGTCTATTAGACCATGAATTTATCTATTTAAACCATCCATTTTGTGGTGCTTAGTAATGGCAGCTGCAACAAACATGCAGACATGATTAAGCAAATATTTCAGCCATAGATGAGGTGGTCTAAAGCTTTTCATGAGTTTAATACCCACAAATTATATCTAAACTAAGTAAGATATGAAACACATGTGTTAGACAGAAGAGGTGCATTTGTCTGTCCTTCTTAGGTATGTGGAAAATGGGAAAAAAGCAACAGCACAGACAAGGGCAGTCTGGCGTGCTTTTTTCAGGGACATATCAAGTTCAGACTTAAAGCATCTTCATTTATTAATTCCCCTGTACTATTCTCAGACCAGCTAAAAGACTGCTGTGCTTGACCAGAGAGTTTTGGTTCCAACCAATGGGCCTGCCATTTAGCAGCTCAAAAGGCAGACTATACAGAACTTCATAGGCTTTCTTTTTTTGTTATAGGACATAGAATCTAACACCTACAACTCAAAGAAGTGAGGTTTAGCCTCCTAGAGTTTCAGAAAGATACAGTCCATGGTAGTCTGGCTCTGAGACAAAACATGAAGGAAGGACAAAGCAGAGCAGAGATGCTCAGTTCATAGTGCCTAGAAGGCAGAGAGGAAAGATGAGGAGAGAAGACTTAGATTCCAAGATCACTTCTCCATGGCCCATCAGAAACAGCCCGAAGTGAGCTCCACCACTCTCACACAAGGATGCCAAAGACAGCCAAGTTAAAAGTTCACCTTAACTGCCACAGGCAGTGGGAACTACTCAGTGCTAGAGGACGATGGCAGATGCATGTTACAGCACCTTTGCAAGCCCACTGAAAACAGAATACCAAGAGTGACTCTTAATCCAAATTAGCAACTTAAGGTAATTACTGTTTGTCCTCGAAGGTTCATCAGTTGTGGTAAATGTAGCATTTGGATGAGATATGTTGATATGAGAGAGCGAGTATGTGAATTCTATGCTGCTTCTTCATAATTTTGCTGTAAAATTAAATCTCTTAAAAAAAGCCTTAAAAATCACATTAACTAATATTAACTAATTAACACACATTAACTAATATTTCCTTTCTTCCATGATTGTTCTCTTCACTGAGATATTGCTAAAAATAATGAGAAGTTGTGTGGCAGTTAGTGGGAAAAGTGTACTAACCACCTGTCCTTGCTGGGGAGGAAATACATAATGTAAATCAGTTTTAGGAAAGAAAGGTTTATTTTGGTTCATGGTTTCAGAGTTTTCAGTCTATAATTGTTCAGTTCCACTGCCGTGGGCCTGAGCTAAGGCATAATGTCACAA
Source organism: Thryonomys swinderianus (assembly GCA_004025085.1). NCBI lineage: Eukaryota > Metazoa > Chordata > Mammalia > Rodentia > Thryonomyidae > Thryonomys > Thryonomys swinderianus. The sequence continues at coordinate 39,618 of PVIC010003665.1, read as the reverse complement.
TGGAATGGAAGGAAGCTGCTCACCTCATGGCAGAGAGGAAGCAGAGACACAAAGAGAAAAAAAGAGGGAGAGGTCCAGAATAAGATGCAATCCCTGAGGTCATACTCCATGATCTACTCTTCAACTAGGCCCCACCTTCCATATTTCCATCACTTCCTGGTACTAACATCAAATTAAGATCTCACCTCATCAATGATTAATCCACTGATGATGGTAGAGTCCTCATGATCCAATCAGTATCTCAAAGTCGATCCTCTAAACACAGTGCTTATGTGTTTTCTGACTCCACTCATGTAGAGCCTCTCTCTGATCAATATTCTTCATCCAAGTGGTTCATTTGTCACAACTGATGAACCTACACAGACTCATGGTAATCACCTTTAGAAAGAACTTTCGAGGATACTATAGATGTAAATCATAAAAGCAAGGACTATCAGATATTAAAATGAGCAATGCGATGCTCAAAGGGCAGACATGCTCCTCAAGCTATTTCCCTTAGTAAATGCACCAATAAATTACTCCAACCACTGTGCTATACTGCCAACCCAAACTCATCTATTAGTATGAGATAACAATACAGTAATATTGGGGAAAAGGGTTGCTATGCTGGTCATTTTTTCACAAAAATAGTAATATCTCTGTGTATAAAGTCAAATGATACTGAATCATAAATAAGACAAGATTATCTACTTCTACTTTCCTCTATATATACTCATTTGCTCGAGGTAATCAACATCAATAGTAGAGTTTATTTTTCCCATGTTCATCCTACACTTATAAAAATTTATCTGAAAAAGAGAAATTTTACCTTTTCATGAAAATCGTTTTTGCTGTGATGCTAGAAATAGGTTTTGCTGAGCATTCACACTACCTGATTCATACACACATACTCATATCCTTGTTTTAGATAATATCTTTACATTGACCATACATCGTTCATATATGCATACATATATGCATATATATGCTATATATGCATATATACATATGTGTGTGTATATATATAATATATATATATACTCAATTTACTATACATGTAATTCTCTGATGATCCACATTCAGGTTACTTTCAGTATTTTACATCAAAAATGTTATAACAAATATTCTTCACATCCTTTTATACCAGTGCTTTTGAATTCTGTCAGAGATTTTAAAAACTGATAATTCTGAGCCAAAAGATACTATTTTAATTTCACAGAAACTACCAAATGCTTTCCAAACTGATGTAGCAATTCACACTAATCTTACCATTGTTTAACAATAGCAATTTAGGCCAGGTGTGGTAGCTCACACCTGTAATTCCAGCATTCAGGAGGCAGAGGCAGGAGGATTGCTGTGAGTTTGAGACTTCTCTGGGCTACATAGTGAGCTCAGGGTCAGCCTGAACTACAAAGTGAGACCTTGTCTCAAAAAAAGTAAAAGAAAGAAAGAGAGAGAGAGAGAGAGAGAGAGAGAGAGAGTAAAATAGAAAGTAATTTCCCCTATTTTTGACAGTCCAGAATTTTAAGTATGTCCATCTAAATTCTCAAACACAGCCACACTTAATTCAGTAGCTCCCTAGTTTTAGTTTTCCTTGTTAACTGATTTATACTTAATTTGTGTATCTCCCTATATTTTCACAGTATCTGCTGCATATCTAGAAATCTTTATTCTTCCTATGATGAGGTAAGTAAGAGACCTTCATGGACAACTAACATATTAAAAAGTTATTAAAAGGTGATAAATTGCTCACAGACTTAACTAAGGAGAGTCAGGTTTATAGACAAGCCTAACAACAATCACCACAACTACCAACACAAGCTAGAAGAACAAACCATGGAACAGAATTGGTCAGATAAATTTTTTTCAGAACATTTTAAAATAACGAAACAAAACATTTGATCTTATTGCCAATGTTTTACCAAGAAAATCAAGCTTGCAGCAACTGTTGGCTGTTTCCAGAGAATTTCCTATTGCAATATTATGAAATATATATTTGGTCTCTGCCCCCTGGTTCCTGAGACAGAGCTTTTAATGGCTTTTATAGATAGGGATTCTGGGAAAATATTTGTTTGAATGAGTCCAGCCTTGGTAGTCTCAGGCTTGAGAGCTGGTTACCAGTGAAAACAACCTTGGAATTAAAGAGTTGAAACTTCTGGCTCAACTCGAAAATTCCAGACAGAGAAAAGAGCCTGAAGATTGGAGTGGGTTGATGGCCAATGATGTAATCAATCACTCCTATATAATAACGCCTTTGTAAAACTCCAAAAGAGGAAAGTGTAGAACACCTGTAAATTGTTAAACAAGTGGAAATAACTAAAGGGTGTGTGCCCAGAAAGGGTATGGAAGTCCCATGACCCTTGTTCATACCTTTTTCTATGCATCTGGCTTCCATCTGGCTGTTGATTGGTATCCTTTGTAAGAATCTTTATGAGAAGTGTTTCCCTAAGTGCTGTAAATCACTTTAGTAAATTAATTGAACCTTGGGAGAAGGTGTTGGGGATCTCTGATTGACAGTCAGACAGAAGCACAGGTCACAACCTGGAGCTTGTGCCTGTTGTCTGAATGAAGTAGAGGGAAGGAAGTCATATGAAACTAATACCTTCACTTCTGGCACCTCACAGTAACTCCAAGAAGACAGAGTTGATCTGAATTACAGGGTATCCAGCTGGTGTCCACTGGAGAAATGTTTGGCCTGTGAGGGAAATCTTGCATACATTTTGGTGATCAGAGCACAAAAAGAAATTTTTGACTTATTTTTTTTCATGAAAACTAATCATCTCTACTTTGGCACCACTTGAAGGAATTTTAAACATATTATGGGGGAAGTTGTAAAATATGTCAACTAAAATTTTCAACTTCTCTCATAGGAAGAAGTCAGCCTATCACTAAAATCTGTAAATTTTGTAATTCTTCAAACCATAGAAAGAGGTTTCAATGTTAAGTAGTAGAAAAAATAATCCAAGTCTACAAACTCAAGTTATGAATGATCTTGTATCCTATACTGACTTGAGACTTTATCCTCAATTCAATGTTAGCAGATTTTAAATGACTTTGCATGTAGGGTGCCATGATATCCTGCTCATGGAGCAAAGAAGAAGGTGATGGAAGGAGTAGGGTTAAAAACCCAAGATCAGGCCAGAGGGTTAGCTCAGTGGTTCCGGCTCCTGCTTCGCAAGCACAAGGTCCTGAGTTCGATCTCCGGTAACCGCATACAATGCTGGGCGTGGAGACTCGTGCCCACCAGCAATTAGTATCACATACCACAATGCAGAGAGTGGTGACTCACACCTGTAATCCCAGCACTTGGGAGGCAGAGACAGGAGGATTGCTGAGTTCGAAGCTTGCCTAGGCTACATAGTGAGCTCAGAGCCAGCCTGAACTACAAAGCAAGACCCTGTCTCAAAAAAAAAAAAAAAAAAGATCTTCTATGTCTTACTTACTTCTTTGTCACAGAGAAAGAATACCTGACCCCCAGAAATTAAGGGAGGAAAGGATTATTTTGGTTCACAGTTCACAGAAGTTCCAGTCTATGGGCTTTCTCAAAGCCAAGGCAGCACCCCAAAGGATTCTGGCAGAGGAAAACAGCTCATGATGGTGGCAAGAAGCAAAGAGAGAGCTCAAGGGAGAGGCAAGAAGACCCTTCAGGCCATGCCCCCTCGGGCACCTCCTTCAACCTGGCTTCACCTCCCAAATCATGTGTAGCCATAAGCTCATCAATGGATTAATCCACTGGCACCCATGAGCCAGCCAGTCATCCACAAAAGCCCCATCAATGAGTACATGAGAGTTTGAAAGGACATTCAGATATAAACCAGAATATTCCATCATATAGTAACTTGTCAAAGAGGGGAATGGATGAGCTGAGATAGCAGTGTAGATCACAAGGAGTATCTTGTATGAGATTTAGAAGGCTGAAGTGAAATAACAACTAGATCAGCCTTTGACCCTTGGTGCAGGTAAATGATAAAGGAAAATGGTTTTGCTGTAGGCACTATTATTATCAAAACAGGAAGCTAAGCAGACTGCCATGGGTTCCAAGATCATCTTCATATGGAAATTCATCAAATGGATTTCAGTTTGTTTTCACGAGTTTTAACTCAACTTTTCAGGTTCTATCTTATCTATGTTTCCTTCATGAATGGCTGCTCTCATCACTGACAGGAGAGAGAATCTCTCTTATGCTTCCCAAATTGCATAAGGTCAAATCTCTATAAAAAATCTTTTAGTAGTTGTTCTTTGATTGACCATGACTGACATAATAAACGTTGTGTCTACAGACGTTTTTGTCATTTATATGGTTTTGCATGCGTAGTCCAGATCTCTAGATACTTTGTCCCCCTGTGACAGATAGTTGGTAGTTTGAGAGTTCCACTAGCCTAGAGCACCGGTGTTCCGTTAGTTAACATTAAGCAAGGTAAGAAATCATATTACAGTAGATCAGTAGTTTAAAATAAGTTGGCAAACGTTTTATGTCAAAGGTCATATGGCAAATATTTTAAGATTTACATTTCATAGGTCTCTATTGCAGCTATTCTGTTGTCATCATGGAGTATAAACTGTAGGCAATTCATAAATTAAGTAATATGGTTTTACCTCAGTGAAACTACTTACAAAAACAGTGTTTTGGATTTTTTCCTAGACCATGACCACCAATGCCTGATTTAGACAAAACAGTCCATATTCTTTATCATAAAAGTGCACTTACATTTAACAGGGAGATCAGTGTCAGACATACTACTCTCTGACACCCCTTTCCTTTACTTTAAATAGGGGTGAAAAGGGCAATGATTTAAAATTATTTGCTACATCTCCCTCCAAAAGGTAACATCTCATTCCCTTTCCTTGAATGTGGATTGGGCATAACAATGCGTTCCAAATGGAGTGAATGTTACAGAATATGTTATATAATCTTGAAGGCTAAATTAGGAAATGGTGATTCAGCTTCAACTTGACTCCCTCTCAGGAAACTCACACCAAGAACACAGCAAGTAAGTTATAAGAAAGACCTATACCAAATGCAGAAGGCAGACAGAGCCCCACAGAGGCTCCGGATGACAGCCAGCATCATCTGTCAGACTTGCAAGTGACCAACACATACTTTGGGTGACCCAGTTGATGCTCAGTAGAATAGAGACTTTTACCTGCATAAGCCTCACTGAAGTTGCAGAAGCTGAAGCGAAATAATGGTCACTGCTATAAGTTACTCATTTGTGAGTGGTTCCCAAAGGTTACTGGAGCACGAGGATGCCTAGAGACTTCCCAGTGACTGCAGGCAGGGACTCGTGTAGAAATTTCCCCAACACACTGACCTGCTGACTTGAATGTCAGTACGCACTGTGAGCAAATCAGGGTGATCATCTGACCACTGGAGGGAACTTTCCAATAATCCAAAGCCAAGCCTGAAAAAAAATCACCAAGAACACCATAAAAAGCCAGAGAGAGAATTTAAGAGGCAGAACTCAATGATTTAATCTGGAATTTGGCCAAAACTCTAGCTTTGACGCCTTTAACTCTTTGAAAAAACAATATCATGGGATGTTTTAGGGCCAACTCAGATCAGAACCCAGCCATCTTTATGTGAAACAGGATACCACTGCAAACTAACAGGCCAATGCATTTTGAAATGGGGAGTTTGGCATTTAATTTGTTTGGGCCAGAATGCTTTTCAATAGAAGTATAAATCAAATTAAAAAGTTGCTCCTAAAATAAATGAACAGTTACAGGCTAGTTAACAACTGAAGTCTAATGTTTAAATTCAAGATAAGATAGAGTTTGAAGTTCAGAACAGAATACAGTTCTTCAATCTGAATGCAGAGATAAAAGAAAACCATGACTGGGACCACTCTTTCATGAGGAAAAGGTGTCACCAAAAGGGAAAAAGGGAGAGAGAATAAACCTAAAATTCTGGGGTTGTCACTTCACTATAGAGCAGGTATATGCTAGGTTGAGGAGAGCAAGTGTTGGTCATGTGAGTGAGTATAAGTGAATACGTACATTAAAATTAAAGAAAAAATTTAGCTGAGTGGAATATTTAAAAGCCTTTAATTTTATCTCTTTGTAGCTCCCCCCAGTCTTTACCAACACTACACATTGACCTAATTACTCTACATCTATCTTGCCATCATCTGCCAAAATACCAGAACTTTCCCACTCAAAGACCTTTTCCTAGAATGTCCTGAGGGAACTGCTTTGGAGTGGACTAAAATGGAATCATACAATACTAGATTCGTGCCTGAAATCATATCTGCCATCTAACTAGGTAAACTTGATTTTTTCCTTTTTTCTGTAGTACTGAGGATTGAACCCAGGGTCTTTGCACTGAACTACAACCTCAGTCCCTTTTTATTATTTATTTTGAGGGAAGTAAGTCACTAAGTTGCCCAGGCTGGGCTTGAACTTTTGATTCTCCTGCCTTAGTCTCCTGTAGTAATGAGATGACATGTTTATGCCAGTATAGTCAGCAAACACAAGTTTTTCCTCTTTTTGATCATAAAATGCAGATAGAGCATTCACCCATGTAGTGGTTACATGGTTCAAAACAATGTTTGTGAAATGTTTATCATAATATCTTAGGAACTGTAAGACAAGTTCAGCAAGGGGAAATTTTCTCAGACTGCCTCCCCTAAATGTGCCCCTAGGCAACCCTACTTACTCATTACAGTCCAGATCCACTGTCACTTCCCCCTTGAGATCCTTGCCAAGACTTCTGAGCAAAGTTTAGTTTCTCCAGGCTGTCACAGTGATCAACCATGTGGTACTGTCTTAATATGAGTACATGTTCAGTCTACTCCATGAAGAGTTGGGACCTTATTGATTCCTTGTGTCTGGTACCTTCATGGTGACAGTCTAGGAGATTTTGTTTTGCAATAAAGTCATCCATAAACATGCCATTTATAAAAATTAGTGTGTGCTACTTGAGGCAGTTGAAATGTGAATTACTCAGAATTTGGAAATGTTTTGGTTTGGGCTGTAGAGGCAAGCTCTCTTCCTCTCTGTCTCTCATCTGTTCCTCACTTGCCCAACCGCCACCTTTCTTTGATTTATGAACATCCCCTGGTCTTCTCTATGACCTTGCCTCTCGTGTTCTCCTCAAGTCAGTTTCTTTATGTAAAACGACCCCTTATTAGTGGAATGTAATCAGTGTATGTTATAAAAATACTCTGGAAATGTGTAAATCAATACATCTTCCATTTCCCAAAGGGGTCACAGCAATTGCAAACAATGAGAAAACCTCTCCTGTAAAAGTTTGCTTTTAGAAATACATTTACTTTTTGGTTAAGTATTACATTAAAGAGTATTAAACTATGAACCTTTTCCCTCAATCTACATACTTTCAAATGGCTAAATTTCTATAAATAATTACCATCTACCATCCTCCAACTAGTGCTTACTGGATATTTTCTATGGCATACTACTAAGCTAAAAGCTTTTCATGTTTCATCTCATGACTGTCACTGTCAAAATTTTGTAAGAAATATTACTATTATGTCAATTTTGTTTGATGAAGTCCAACTATCATTAATCTGGTTCTAACTTCATCACACTGGCATAAATATTCTGTGCAATTGGTACATGGGTTTATATATTAGCAGAATTAGCCATTACCCAGTTTATCATGTTTTTATTATTAATATTTCTAGCATTTCAGTGCTTCAGAGTATGCTAAGAATTCTCTAACCAACAAGGTAAACTTGGTTATCTTCTTAGTAAGACTCATAAATGGGAAACCAGCCAATTACATTTATTAAAAAATGGAACCAGCAAGAGAAAGAGAAAATGTTCATAGATAGTTCTTGCTACCAAAATTGAAAAAGAGGAACTTGCGTATCTATAGGGCTACATAAATTCATACAACTTCCAGGAGATAAAATATTCAAGAATAAACAGAGGCCATCTTAGTTGTCATGTCTAAGACTTCACTAGAGCTACAGGCATCCACATCTACAATAAGCCATTCATTGTTGCATTTACGCTACTGAATCTGATGTAATAAACAGAAAATGCATCACAAGCAGCCTTTTAAAACTGCTTATGTTTCTTACAGGATTATTTCAACAAAACAAAGAATATTCCAAAGTGAAACTATTTAACCTATGTGAATCAAATATTCTTGCTCATAGGCACACACTCACCATGACACATTCATTCCTTTAAGGTAAAGGTAAAAGCTCTTAGGTAAATTTATTTTATTTTTTAAATTTTTTTTTTATTTTTGGCAGTACTGAGGATCGAACTCAGGCCCTTGAGCATCCAAGGTTGGCACAGTACCACTTGAGCTAAATCCCCAGCCCTCTTGGGTAGATTTTTAACACAGTCTACTACTCTTTTAGTCTGTGCAGGCTGCTGTAATAAAATACAGTAACCCAGGTGGTTTGCAAACAACATATTCATATCTCACGGTTCTGCAGGCTGTAAGAAACGAAGCTTCCTGGTGCCAATAGGATCAGTATCTAATGAGGATGCAATTTCTGGTAAAAGGAAAAAGAGGCATCCCTTCGGCCTCTCATATAGATAGATAGATAGATAGATAGATAGATAGATAGATAGATAGATAGATAGATAGATAGATATACATATATATCTATATATAGATAGATATACATATATCTATATATATGCACATACACACACATATATGTATATATATACATATACATGGATACACACACACACATATATATATATATATGCACACTGATCCTATTCAAGGGGTTTCTATTCATTTAAACTGAGAAGAATAAGTTCTCTCCATAATACAATTTGCATAATTAGAGACCTATGGTATAAATATATTATATGCATAGCTGGTAAATAATAAAAATTATTAATATTACTCAAATAGGAAAAATAAAATAAAGGAAACAAAAACTCATGCAGAGTCTGAAATAACTCGCAAAGCAAAAGGAATTCCAAAGCAGAAATGATCAGCATGCTTAATTTTGGCACCTTATCCTACAAAGGAACATGAAACGCTTCTATGGGTAAGAAGGAAACCTAATGCCAAGAAGCTGAACAGTAGGAGCACCCGGAACTCCCACACGGAGCGCCGGGGGAGGGGCATGAGCAGAAGGGCAGGGCATGCTGTCTCGGCTCCACTCTGTGGGTTCAGGTTTTACCTCATGCCCGCAATCACGGGAAAGCCAGTGCTTGCAGCTATGATGCTGCAGGCACTACTGAAGGCACTGCTAGAAATTACTAAAAACAAACTCGCAACTGATTTCTGTAGATACAATTTCTATAGATGTAATTGCAGAGATGAAAGTGTTTTCATGACCATGTGATTTCATGGTGCTAAAGGCAATGGAATTATTAGTGATTTTACTTTGTCTTAAAATGTAGTTATTGAATTAGTATCGTCAAGGTTAGCTACATATAAAATGAGATGAGCAGTAGTAGTATGTTATTTTTACCCTACTTGTATTCTACCCTTAAAGTTCCTCTTCTGATCACAAGTACTGCTTCAGTCATCAAATAGTCTTACATTGCTTTGATTCAACTTTTTATTATATTTATCATACTGTAATATGTGGAATATAATACATACTATATTTTCATACAGGAATCCTCCCTGGTCAGTGATTTTTTTTCTTCACTTCAGTTAGTCAAAGTAAACTTTAGCACAAAACATTTAATGAAGAATTCCATAAATATACAATTCAAAAGTTTTAAACTGTGTGCCGCGCTAAGTAGTAAGATGGAATGTTACACATCCTGCACCATTCTGCCTGGAATAAGAATCATCTCAGTGTTCAGTGTATCCACACTGTGTATGTTACCTGCTCTGTAATCACTTTGTAGCCATCTCAATTGTCAGACCAACTCTCATGATATTGCAGTGCATACATGCACATTTACTTCAATATGCTAGTGAAGTTAGACATCTCATTAAATATTTTACTATAAGTATTACAGCTCATTATTGGTTATTGCTTCCAGACTCTTATTGTACCTAATTTATAAATTTACCATAGTATGTATGTGTAGGAAACACATGAGATATACAGACCCATAGATGTAGATAAAGATACAGATGTATATGTATAGCCACTGTATCAGGTATCCAGTAGAGTTCTTGAAATATACTCTCCTATGGATAAGGGGTAACTACAATCATATACTAAGTATTTTATAATATATTTTATAACTATTCATATTATATGTAGTGTCATTTATCATTATATTATGTAGTATTATAATTAAAGTTGTATATTATTCTACTTTAAAATTCCATCTCATCCAATCACTTTCCTTGGCCTTGATCTATAATAGTCCTTGCAGGTTTCAATATTTGATAGACCAAAATGTATGACCTTGGAGTGAGTTAGATAAATGTATTTGTTTCTATAAAAAATGAAGTTTTATTCTCAAAGAATAGAAAAATTACTTCACTTTGTATAAACAGAAACTCACTACAAAGAAATAAATGCAGTTACCCTAAAATACTGCAAAACCTGTAGTTGGCTATAACTTTTCTTTATGCTGTGTAGTGAGACTGGATAATGTACAGCCCCACTGGGAGCCGGAATATTTGGAAATGTTTGGATAAGTCAGGGTCAGTGTGACCCTTTAAGTATTGAATCCTCAAGGAGATTGCTACAAAGCTCTTGTGAAAATTCAGGCGAGTGGCTGTAAACAAAAAGATTTATTATTCCAAAAGTTCAGCTAGACAGATTAACCAGGTTGAAGAAGGTCACTTATTGTTCTGAAGATCTGCAAAAGAGAACAGGTCGGCATGGATTTATGAAGGTGTCATTAAATAATTAGAATGTCTTGCCCAGTGATCATTTCTGTCTACACTTCAATAATTTTCAACATAATATCACCTATGAGCTTGTGATTATTTTTCTTTAAATGAAAATTAGTTGCAGAAATACCCAAAATATCATTGGTGATTGATAACTATCTCACATGAACAAAATATCACGGTCACTTTCTTTGCATGAAAATTTATTATGAGGAAATGGTGCAACATTTTAAATTGAAATGGCATGTATTAAGTCCTTATTCACTAGAGTGATTTTTCTAAAGTTTTAAATGTATTGACATCAAGGAATTTGTCAAATCAAAGAAATGGTTATGCTACCAGAATCTCTATAACACAAGATGTTCCTCTTATATTTCTTGGAAATTGTCACTGCAGATGTGGAAAATATTTGAACTGATCATATTGTGATATTACAAAAGCCCATATTTTTATTTCACTTCAAATATCTCAATAAAATAGCATGGCTTTTTGCTCTGCAAATGATTCTTTTGCTATGCAGAAGCTTTTTAATAAGATGAGATTCCATTTGTTGGTTTTTTTCTGCTAGTTCTCGTGCTATAGAGGTTTTGTTCATGAAGTCTCTGCCTAAGCCAGTGTCTCCAACAGTACTACCTAACCTGTTCATGGTGAAAGGGATAGATCTAGCTTTAGTCTTTGAGTCATTTATACTCAAATGGACGTACCTTAAGGACATACTCATAAGTGAAATAAATAGGTCACAGATGTGTAGATACCATATCTTTTCTCTGGTATGAGAAACTGAAGATGTAAATAAGTTACAGAATGCATGATAGATATTGTGAAATAGTAAATATTCAAAAGGAAATAGGGTTTAGGGTTAAGTAATAAGAGGAAAGGAAACAATTTTGAAAGAAAGAAAGGAAACAAAACTTGTGCATATAGGGGCCGGGGGTTGTAGGGTGGGTAGGGAAGGAAGAAAAATCAGAATTAAGTCATGTCATATACTGGTACCACTTCTCAATGTTGAGCGTAATCGTGATGTGTATATATAATGTACCAATAAAAAATAAAATTGAGTTTGTAAAGTTAAAAAGGAAAAAATAGCATGCCTAACACAGCATTCAGAAACTGTGAAAACTTTGAATTATTAAATCTATGAAATGTCTTTCACAGAACCTAAGACAAAGACCTATACTTGGAGAAATATTTGCTAGAGGAAAAAATCGTGAGGTAGCTCTTACAAAAGAAAGAATGTGTGAGTAGCACTTTTTAAAAGGCTTCACAGTGATTAAATTAACCAACATTATTTTTAAATCATGTAAGTTTTAAACATAATGAACCTTAAAAATTCATAAACTTTCTCAGAAGACCTTCTTCCATTTGTCTGTCGGTCTGTCTGTCTGTCTGTCTCTGTCTTTCTCTCATTACTATGAACTGATTCTGTGTGGCTGAGGTCAACTCTGAGTGCCATAATTTTAAGCTACGTGACTTGTCACTACTCAGAACAGTCACATAAACGAGGAAAAGACAGTAATACCTGGATGCCTACCAAGTACTTTTACATGTATCTTTTTATCTACATTGTCACATAGGAGATTTTTGTGAAATAGGAAATACTCAAAGGGAATGTGGTAGGGGAAAGTAATGAGGGGAAAGAATAAATATGATTTGAAAAGAAAAACAAAGCACATGTATATAGTGGGTGGGGGGTTGTGGGGAGGGTAGGGATATGGGTAAAAATGAGAATTAACTCTTGTCATATACTGATACAAATTCCCTAATGTGGAGAGTGATTGTGAGCTATATGTAAAATATACCAATAAAGACTTCAATTGAAAAAAAAAAGAAAGAAATTCAGATGAGATCAAGTGAACCCAAAGTGCAAACCTTGTCCCTCACCATGGAAGCCTATTTTTCCTGATGGACCAGAGGTACAAGTGTGAATTTTAATTGTTTTCTGGCAGAAAGAATCATTTGTGTCAATAGTTCTGCTTACAAAGAAGAGAGATCTATATCATTGTAGTGATTTGGCTTCTACAGGAAAATAGAATTAAACTGAAATACATGAATCTGCATTTCTACAGATGGACAGATGGACAAATGATTAACAAAACACATTTCTGGTTGCATGTGGGTGGGTCACAAGGGGGTGACCTGAGGCTCATATCTTATTCCTAGTCCTTCCTCTCAGGTGCTGTTTGCTCTGCTTCCCACTCACAGTGTTTTAAGCAGCTTTGCCCTGCCGCTTCCTTCAGCCATGCTGAGGAGCTCAGACACTGAGCAGGGCAAACTGTAGACACGTGAAATCCAGCAGCATGGTCTGAAGGCCCGAGAGCCAGAGGCCCAAAGGCAGAAGTCCAGCGCCCCTGTTCTAGCAGGCAAGCAGAAAGCGCACTGAGCCTTCCTCCTCAGTCTTTTGGAAGATGGACTGAGTAAAGTCTTTCCAATGCTAATGTCTTTTGGAAACATTCTTATGGATATCTGGTCAATTGGTGGGCCAGTCAAGTTGAAACATAAAATTATCACAATCACTGTAAATCTTTTATTATGGTTCCATTTTTTAATAAAATGAGATGATTGGTATATTTTAGGCATACATTATGGTCACATTTCTCATGGAGAATTTCTACCTGCACAAGACATATGTTCTCCTCACTTCCCTTTAACACCTCCCAAATACATAAGCTTTGTTTCCATTTTTTTCCTTTTTACCATGAAATATTTTCTTTCCTTTCTTTGCTTTCCCTTGCCTCCCACCCCTCTATCCCTTTTTCTTCCTATTACAAAACCTATTATACCTTCAGTTCCTCACATTAAAGAAATGATATGACATGTGTGTTCTATTTATTTCATTTAAGAGTATGGCTTCAAGGTACATTCATTTAGCTACAAACATCTCTAATTTATCATTCTTTATGGCTGAGTAATACTCCATTTTATTTTTTTAAAAATGCACACACACACATACATCTTCTTTACCCAGACTCCACTTAATGGGCATTTTGTCTGTTTCTAAGATTTAGTAATTTAATATAATTTAAATTTAATAGAAGGAACAGCTTTTAAATGCATAGTTCACTTAATGTTGACAAATGTATGCATCTACAGAACCATAACCCAGTGAAGATAAGGAACATTTCTTTCTCTTAGAGAGTTTCTTCTTTGCCCCTTTCTAGTATTTCCTACTCCATACAATCCCTCCATTAATCCCATACAATAGATAACCACTATTTCAATTTCTCTCATATTGTATACATTACCATACAGTATGTTCTCTTTTGTGTCTGGCTTCTTTAATTCAACATAAAGTTTCTGAAATACATCTTTGTTGTTCTATGCACCAGTAGCTTGGTCTTTTTCTCATTCTGTGGTATTATTGTGTGATCATAACATAATTGTTAAACTATTCACTAGTTCATAGATATCTGGGTTTCCTGTTTGAGGTTATTATAAATAAATGGAAATTCTTACATAAACTTTTTTAATTTGAATATTTGTTGGTACATTATATATACACATCATGATCACACACAATATTGAGAATTTGTACTAGTATATGACACAAATAATTCTCATTTTTTCCCATTCCCCTTCCACCCACAACCCCCCTATATACATAAGCTTTGTTTCCCTTTTTTTTATTACCAATGTATTTTTTCTTCCCCTTGTTACCCCTACGTCCCATTTCCTTTTGAATATTTTTATTTCACGATATCTACCATATATTTTAGAGAATATATGGTAGCTATATTCTCATACCAGGGAAAAGATAAAATATTTACAGATCTGTGTCCTATTTATTTCACTTATGAGTATTTCACTTATGAGTCTTAAAGGTACATCCATTTGAATGTAAATGACTCAAACTTATCATTCTTTATGGCAATAATACTCCATTTTATAGGAAAAAAACATATATTCTTTATCCAGTCTCCAGTTGAAGGGCACTTGGGTTGTTTCCAAGATTTAGCTATCACAAACTGAGCTGCCTTGAACATGGTTGCACATATGTTGCTGTGATATGAATGTTGTAATTGTGTTGTGTATATCCCCAGCAGGGGAATAGTAGGGTCAAATGGGACCTCAATCCAAGTTTTGGGGAATCTTCACACTGATCTCCATAGTAATCATACCAATCTACATTCCCACCAACAGTGGAGAAGGGTTCCTTTCTCCTAACAGCCTCACCAGCATTTGTTGTTGGTTAATTTCAAGATAGCAGCCATGCTTTGTGGAGTGAGATGGAATCTCAGTGTTGTTTTCATCTGCATCTCTCGAATGACTAGTGTTGTTGAACATTTCTTCATATGCTTTTAAGCTGCTTTTACATCTTCCTCTGAAAAGTGTCTGTTCATTTCAGGTGCCCATTTTTTAATTGGGTCTTTAAATTTGGGGGGACTGATCTTTTTAAACTCTTTGTATACTCTAGATAGTAGCCCTTTGTTAGGGAAACTGCTGGAGATTGAAAAGGATATCAGAAAATGGAAAGACATCACTTGATGCTGGATAGGAAGAACTAATATTGTCAAAATGGCTATAATGCCACAGTTATTGTATAGATTTAATGCAATACAAATTGAAATCCCAACAGTATATTGCACAGATCTAGAGAATCATCCAAAAATTCATCTGGAACCACAAGAGACCTAGAATAGCAAAAGCAATTCTAGGAATAAGGACATGGTTGGGAGTATCACGAATCCCAACTTGAAACTATACTACAAAGCTACTGTGATAAAAATGGTATGATGCTAGCAAAGTAACAGACCTGAGGATGGATGGAATAGATTAGAAGATCCAGAATCAACTTCAGATACACTATATTACCTCATCTTTGACAAAGGAGCCAAATATCCTCAATGGAGGAAAGATAGCCTCTTTAATACATGGTGCTGGAAAAACTGGGCTTTAGATCTATCTCTTTCATCATGTACTAAACAAAAATCAAAGTGGATTAGAGACCTAAATATTAAAATAGAAACACTAAACCTTCTGCAAAACAGGTTAGGTAGAACTATTGGAGACAATGGATTAGGGAAAGACTTTATGAACAAAATCTCTATTGCATGAGAACTAGCAAAAGAAATTAGCAAATAGGATCTCATCTTATCAAAAAGCTTCTGCACAGCAAAAGAAACCACTGGCAGAGGGAAAAGACAACTAACAAATTACAAAAACTTTTCACATGCACATTTTTGTAGGTATATATTTTTATTTCTCATGCAGATACATAGGAAAGGAATCTCTGAATTTTATGGTAAATATGTTATACTATAAGAAATTCCCTAACCATTATCCAAAGCTATAACATTTTAATATCTAACCAGCTTGCACAAGTTCCATTTTTCCACATCCTGAACCAAAGTATTGTCAGCCTTTTTAGTTTAACCATTGTAGTGGTATTAAGTGTTCTCCAGTTGTAGATATTAGGAAAATATATTTTCCTGAGTACAGAAGGCATTGATGACCTTTCCATGAGTCTATTCTTACCATATATTGTCCTTAATGTACTATCTCTTTTAGGTTTTTTGCCTAATTTACATTATCTGTTTTTTATTACTGGGAACTAGAGTTTTGCAAAATACTTTTTAAAAAATCTACTAGAGACTTCTGAAACATTACTGGAAACCTCACCAGTAGGCTCCAGTCTTCTACTCAGTGTACAATGCAGACCTGAGGAAAAAAAGCTGAAAGGCAAAACTGAAAGACAGAAAGCAGAGTACCAGGTCAGTCAATGCTGGTACAACCAACAAGCTGCTAACAGTCTAAACTACTGATTTTTATTGATAATTAATTGGGGTAAAAGTGAGCAACATGCAGTACTCTGTCCAAAGATGTGTAGTCGTGAAGTTTCTAAGGAAATCAATGTAAGGAAGGCTTGTAAAGAACAAAACAAAGCATTCTCGAATTAGAAAACAGACAAAATATATGGCTGTAACTAGAACTAGAACATTGTTGTTCTAGTAAAAAGGTTTTAGTTGTGGGAATGGAATTTGGATGAAATTTACTCTGATCTCAGCATGTAGGCTTCAGCTGACTCACTTCTATAAACAAGGCAGTTGTGGGGTTAACTCTTTATAGCATACACTCCTTACAGCCTGCTTCGTACATAATCAATATTACAGTCTCAGGCTGGAGATTTAGCTCAGTGGTTCTGGCGCCTGCCTCGTAAGCACAAGGTCCTGAGTTCGATCCCAGTAACCACATACAATGCTGGGCATAGAGACTCACGCCCACCAGCAATCAATGCCACATACCACAGTGCCGGGCATGGTGGCTCACACCTGTAATCCCAGCACTCGGGAGGCAGAGGCAGGAGGATTGCTGAGTTCGAGGCTTGCCTGGGCTACATATACTTAAATATTTTCTTCTAGAAATTCCATATGTTTGACTTTTACTTCTCAGTGATTTCTCCCTAATTAATCCCTCTGATGCATTACCATAAAATGTGTGACATTTAATATCCAAGATTTTATTTTCTCTTGAAAATTAGGAAACCTTGCCTCAGTGTTGAGTAGATCAAACTTTTTTTTCTAGAGCAAACTTGTTTTAGAATAAGCCATAATTTAAAATAAGCAATCTTCGATCAAGAAATCCAAGTATAATTTCTGTCTTACACAAGACAGTGAAACTACATATTTTAATAACAAGCTTTTATGAATTGTAAATTTAAAATAATAAGTTTTTAAGAGAACTAAGTAAACATATGACAATACAAATGAGGTGGAACTAAAAATACATATGTCTAGAAAGTGTGGACATTTTTATTCAAAAATATGCATACGTGCTAGTCTGATTTCACACTAAGAGCATTAGCCCAGATCCAATTTACTCAGTAATGTTGAAAAATGTCACCCTCGGGGAATGCAAAAAGTCCCAGTCTTGCTTTCCCTCATATTCAAAGCTTGGCTGCTCACTCCACTGACTAAATTTTCTTTCAGAAAGTTTAATATCCGAGCTCTCCTTGACCTGTAAGTAGCTCAGATCACGCTTGAAAATTTAAAGTGTCATTTTGACTGACAGAGTGTAAAAGAAGCAAGGCAGCAAGTTTTCTTGTACAAACAAAGAGTTGCTATGTCACAATTCCAAATTTCTAAGAGATCATTCAGTAATTTGACCCTGAACAAGAACAGATTTGCTTGCCAAAAGCAAATATCATCATTTTCTGAATACACTTTATAGGTGACTGGACTCTAACCACTTGGTGCACCTCTGATGTAAATGAGCTTGTGGTATCTGTAGGAAACAGGTGGACAGAAAAGGACCGGCAGGAGAAGCCAGCTGCTCTGTCACTCTCCTCCTGGCTTAATGTGAGAAGAAAACCCTGGAGAGGCATTCGTCTCGCTTCTTTTGGCCCCTTCCCATCAGGAGTGGCCCTAGTTACCACCTCGGGGCAGGGAGAAGCTCTGGACAGGGCTTTGCCAGGTTAGATGGCTCAGAGAAGGAATGTCACCCACGGGGAAGGCTAGGGTGGGTGGGAAAGAACTCTCGGGCAAATAACTTGCTGACTCTTGTTTCCCGTCCCCACCCATTGTAGCCAATGACAGCATTCCCTGGCTTACGGTGCACCATCATGGCCATTCTCACCAAATGCAACTGGCTTCGCTGGGACAAATCTCTAGGGGACTAAAGAAAGCTTTTGCACGGAAAATTAAAGTGCTTGGCTTTCCTGGCAGAACCAGTGAAAAGAAAATGTCCCTGCAACTCCCCACACACCTGGCCTCCTTCTCGAAACTCTTCAGTACCACAGTCAACAATTACCCTCTGAACACTCAGTATCTGGAGATACTCAAGTTCATTGCCCCTCATTTTGCTATATGCACATCTGGCTCCTGTTATGATTCCTATGGTTTCTAAAGGGAAATTGAGAAAAAAAAATAAAAACCATAGGCCGCGCTTTTTGTACCCCTTCTTCCTAGTACGAGTAATCAGGCCTTAGAATTAAGTAAAGGAGAGTTTCGTAACAGTCACTGTTCCCATAGCCCTGTAGTTATTCTGGAGAATGACGAGCAAGAATGCGGGACGGTGGGTCGGTCCAAGCCCCCCTAGAAAGCTGCCCTGCCAACAGAAAGGGCACACTGACTCTAGGGGTCCTAGTAAACCTGGAATGCAACAGTAAAGCCAGAGTGGAGGGAAAGCTTTTAAATACCCGAAAGTCATTATTGACAATGATGAGAAATTATATTTCCAAAGTATATAAATTGCATTTACCTTGCTTGTATGCCTTTTAAAAATAATATGAAAAGCAGTAAGCTATTCTCCAAGTTCATTGAAAGAGTCCCAGTCACTGAAGTGGTTGCTGCACCAGTTGGGGATTATTTTATTGCTGAGTGTAATAGAAACTGGAATAGCGAAGGACTGAGATATTGGGTTTTCTGCTTTGGGACCACTCACTTTATGTAGCTTAAACTGAAGCTGACACTTTAAATGAATGTATTAGCCTCACTTTGTTCCAGGACCAGACGGTAGTCCAGCTCACACACATCGACATCTTTGGGGTTATATAACTTAGTCCAGAAGGGACATATTAAAATCACATTTTTTTTTCCCTCGGATGGTGAGCTTTCCAAGGCCCGTTCTTTCAGTTGATGTCATGCTGCAGCTTAGAACTGAAACTTCCACTTAAACCACCTGAGGAATCAAGTATGAATGTCAAAATGTCCTTTTGCAAACTGTACATGACACATTTGGGATGAGACTTGGGTGAGCAAGAGGAGTAGCCCACCCAGGTTCTACAGCAGGCCGGGCTGTGTGCTCAGTCTGAAAGCTAAACACCTGAAGCAAGAATATTGCCCTCCCACAGGACTAACAAAATCGAGGTAAGATTACATAGCCGAAAACAATTAGAAAATATTAAGGTGAAATGTATAATCAGTAGCTTTTTCCATACAAAATATACCATGTAGCTGATTCTAACATATATAATTAATAATATATTATGGGCAGTGGTAGCCAGGCCACTGTCATAATGTAGCTCATATTTCTTGCCTATGGCCAAATTCTGTTATTTTTCCTGGTGATATAAAAATATCAACAAAAAAACTAAGAAAATAATTCTAGTTTTTAATAACAAAACCTTTTGATCCTCATTAATAAAGTCAAAAACATACAAGCATCAAAGCTTATCAAATGGATATCACTGGCAGAGAATTTCTTAATGTTGATTGTGATCATAATGTGTAGATAAAATGTACCAATAAAAGCAATTTTAAAAAAAGAAAATTCCCCAGAAATACTGTACTAAAATAAAAAGAAAAAAATGCAAAAATTTTGTAATAATATTAAAGTTTTAAAATAATAATATTAAAACCCACGGCATAGAAAAGCTCAAGTTATCCTATTTAAAACTGGACAAATATCTGAATAGATGTTTTGTAAAAACTACATACACACACACACACACCTTGCCAATAGGTACATGAAAAATCACCTCAGATCATAAGTATCAGAGAAATGCAAATCAAAACTATCAAGAGGTACCATCTTGCCCTGCTAAGAATGGCTATTATGAAACAGACAAAAGGGAAGGAAGAACAATGTTAGTCAGAATGTGGGGAAAAGGGAAATCTCATACACAACTGGCTAAGATATAACTAGGACACCCATGAAGGAAAACAGAACAGAGACTCCTCAAAAAGATTAGAAGTAGAGCCACTATATAACGCAGGAATCTCACCACCGGGGATCTGTCCCAAGGAAGTGAAACCTGCACTCCTGTGCGCACTGCAGTGCTCTTCCCAGGAGCCAGAGATGGGAACAGAAGCCCCAAGATGCACCCCAGGAGGCCCAACAACCGGCCCTGCCATGTGCAGAACGCGGCCAGAGCGGGAGATCAGTGAATGAAATAAGCCCAGAAAGGTAAATGCCACCAACTTACTTATATGTGGCACCTCAAAATACTGAACCTGCAGGACTAGAAAATAGAAGAGTGAGGAAATGGGAAGGTTAATGGCTGTAGGAAGGTTACAGCTGGACAGCTTCTATAGTATAGTAGGGTGACTACTTTTCTAGAATGAACTGTATGAATTGTATACCTCAAAAAATACAATGACTTGTAGAAATCAGAACAGTTACTAGTAGGATTTTGCATCATCTGACACAAAAACATGATAAATATATATAAGGTGGTGGGTATATCAGTTATCTTGACCATTTCCTTATGCATTGCACACATGTATTGTAATATCACATTGTGCTCATAAATTATATGCCAATTTTAAATGCAAAAAAATTTCAAAAATGATAAAAGTGATGATCCTTTAAAAGAAGGAAAGAAGATATACTGTACTGCCAATATTCTTGATGACACAATATTGGAAAAACATTTCCACCAATGATGTAAATTAAAAAGCATATCTGATTAACTGAATGTGAAATTATTTTAGAAAGACATTTTTAAATAACTCTAAACAATTTGATGCGTTCTTTTTATATAACTGAAGAATAATGTAAGAAAAACTACACCTCTAAATATAACAGAGTGATTTTAACGACTATTAAGCAAAAATTCTCCCCCAAAAAAAGAATTTTATTACTTGGTTTCATGAGCAAGGTTCTTTGGCAATAGTAAATGGAATGAGAAGAGGTCTGCTCAGTAGTTGGTGGTGTCTTAGCTTAGTGATGCACAGTAGCTGTGGATTATTGGGCATCACAGCAAGACCCAAGCCAGAGGCCCCTTCAGGAAATCCTCTTCCCTCCTCATCCTTCATTTAGCCCTCTGGTCACCTGCTCTCTGGTCATGCATGAATGGTGGAATCAAAGAAGAAACCAGATTCTTAAAATAGGATATCAAATGAACATTTCACTAGTTTCCTCAACCCATCATGTCAGGTTTTCCATAAACCAGAGGGCCTAAGATTTTATAATTTTAATTTTATTAAATAATTTCAGAGAATCATTCTATCCTCAAGCCACACCTGGAAGATTTGTTGAGAAAGAGAGGCTTAGCACCACTGCCATACTGTAATGTCATTTAACTACTCTGAACCTAACTTCACTTGCAAAATTCAAATATTAGCTGGGGAGTGCAAAAATATACATGTACCAAAAGAATTTGGACCTTGTGATAGTACCTTCTCTAGAAATTAGAGTCAAAAGTTTCATAAAGATTTTCTGATCACTAAAGTCTGAATGAAATGTTCCATATTAATCTGCTTGCATTCATCGCTCTCTCTCTCTCTCTGCCTCATAGTACTTACTATATTCTCTTTCCCCCCCAAAAAAAAAAAAAAAAAAGTTCTATAGCAGTGACTCTTTTGCCAGTAACAGATTGCTAACATTTCTTTCAGCTCATAGTAAAAGCCACAATCCAAGCCCATTATGTGCGTTATGCAAAGCTTCAGTCAACTTTATTGGTAGGTTATCCTTATCACTGTTCTTGTTTTGCACACATGCAAACCAAAGCTTGCAGGACTGAAATGATTTCCCAGGGTGGAATCTGCTCAGGCCGTGAGCGGGGAGTTGGACGCAGGCTCCAGCACTCCCCAGCTTCCAGTGCACCACTGTTCCATTCCCTCTACCGCCTCACCAGGGAGACACGTCTGCCAACCATGAGTGGTGTTAAATTTATTACTATCATCCCACTCTAATCTTTATAATATTGATACAGCGATTACAGATATCATAGATTCACTTATTTTAAAATCAAATTCTTACTGGTATAAAAATTCATGAATGTACCATTACAAATTGCTGGGACATGCATCAGTAGCAGATGACCTAAAAAAATTAATTTACTACATACGTAAACTCTCCTTTCCTTGGAACAGGTCAGTCATCCTCTCTCCACAAGCTCCTAATTATGATTGTAATGGGCGTGTCTGGTCCCTTTTCTGAATAATTTACTGTTATTCCCATTAAATGACATTTACAAGTACTCACTAATGCCAATGTCTTTGGACTTTTAATTTTAAAAAATTTTATTTCCAATCTCAAGTCTCTTTAATCTGCTATATAATGAATATTTCAGAAGTAATTCAAAATGCATACTGCTTAGAAACTCCTCTAAGCCCAAATAAATAATAAACAGTCCAAGTTTTGCTGACCATTACAGGACACCTGGAGGTGACACATCTGCTTGGCGAGCTCAGGCGCGGTTCTCCACACGCAGGGTATGCGCATGGAGAGTTTCAATAAAAGGACAAGGAAAAGGGTGACACTGCAAGACGCCTTCCACGCCCACAGCAGCTGGAGCTGGCAGAAAACTCAAGAATATCAAACCCTAGTGCTTGCGCCCTCTCTCTCTCTCGCCCCACCCTCCCTCTCTTTCCCTCTCTCTCCCTGCCCCCCACTCTCTCCCCGAAAAACATCCCAGATGAATATTAACTTGGATAGCTGAAAGTTCACAGATTTCCAAATACAACCCTCCTGATCTCTGAAAGGTAGACTCGTAAATGTTGCGGCAAATAAAATTCTCACATCGTAAAAGGGACTTTCCACGCTCTTGAAACAGTGTTTAAGCAAGAAGGGGGAGCTGATTGTGTGCTCGATAAGGCCCCATTGGGCTTCTTGCCCCACCCACTTCTCCATCTTGGAGGAAACTCTCACCCTTTTGCCACAGGCCCTGCTCAGACAGCAGCTGGAGGGGATTCGTTATGTTTACATGAACTTGTTCTGTGACATCTACACAGCTTTTCTGTGACCCAGCACCTAGATTAAGCCAAAGTAGCTGCACACGACAAACACGAGGCTCGTCACCTCACTCGGTGGTTGACTAGGGATAAACAAAAGTTGTACTCAGTCAAGGATGATAAAAATCAGTTTACTCGGGGTCGGGGATTTAGCTCAGTGGTTCTGCCATCTGCCTGGCAAGTGCAAGGTCACGAGTTCATTCCCCAGTACCACATATCACAACGCCAGATGTGGTGGATCACACCTGTAATCCCAGCACTTGGGAGGCAGAGGCAGGATTGCTATGAGTTTGAGGCTCACCTGGGCCACATAGCGAGCTCAGGGCCAGCCTGAACTACAAAGCAAGATCCTGTGTCAAAAAATTAAAAAAAAAAAAACTCAGTTTACTTGATTGGATTTGCAAAGGAAGGTTCAAATAAAAATACAAGAGGAAGTTAGAAGTGGACGGTGCAAAAGTTGAAGAAATATCTCTAGAAAGTAGGACAGCTTTTTATAGAGTGGAATATTTCTATAGGAAACTTGGTGTGGGAATGTGATGAGGGGAAGGAATAAATATGATACAGAAAGAAAATAAAAGAGCATGTATAAAGGGGGGAGGAGGGGTGGGTGGGTAGGGATATGGGTAAAAATGAGAATTAACTCGTGTCATATACTGGTACAAATTCCCCAATGTTATATGTGATATTGAGATGTATTAAATTGTACCAATAAAGAATTCAATTTTAAAAAAAGTTGAAGAAATATTCAAAAGTGATCACCATAAATGCCAGATGCAAAGAAGCCATGAGTAGAAAGAAGAGAAAAGCTAAAAAGTGAAATCAAGTCACAGACTATGAGAGATAAAAGAGCCCAGCATATTGAGAGAGCGTCAAGTGCACGTTGCCAAGGAAACAGACGCCCTGCCTGGTAGCGATGCGGTGTTCTATCCTCACCTTATGAGCTAGGCCAGTTGTCCCGAGCACAGGCCCTACAGCTGCCCTCAGGACCTCACAAGCCTGGCATGAAGCAGCTGATTCCTACCATCTTTATCCCCACATACCTCTTCATTTTATTTTTTTTTTGATTGAAGATCATCCAAGACTTATTTTTATTACTATGGTTTTTAGCTTTATAAAATTTGAGAATTATCTTTGCTACCAAAAGAAATGAACACTGTCATACTGGTATATGCTGCAGTGGTGGTGAACCTATGGCACTCATTATTGTCTTTTTCCTTCAAGATGAAAGATGTTAATGTGAGAGTTGTTTTTCTAAACTAAATCCTTTGGCCAGGGATTTAGCTCAGTGGTTCTGGCAACAAGCAAGCACAATGTCCCAAGTTCGATCCCCGGTACCACATACCATAATGGCGGGCATGATGGCTCACACCTGTAATCCCAGCACACAGGAGGCAGAGGCAGGAGGATTGAAAAAAATTAAGCCCTTAGTATTCAGGTGTAATTGCAGTGCTGGCACTTGGTCTCTAAAAGGTTCACCATCACTGGTATGTGCAATGAATTTCTACTAGACTGATTTTAATGAACACCAACTATTTCTCTACTGATTCAAAAACTT
Organism: Thryonomys swinderianus; assembly: GCA_004025085.1. NCBI lineage: Eukaryota > Metazoa > Chordata > Mammalia > Rodentia > Thryonomyidae > Thryonomys > Thryonomys swinderianus. The sequence goes on along the minus strand of PVIC010003665.1, from coordinate 14,726 downwards.
CGCTATACCTACAAATACAAATTTTGAAAAACACTTCCTCCTTTTTTCTGACCAATATTTTAATTTGAAAAATTTTAAAACTTAAGATGAAATGTTTGTACACTGGACATTATTGATATCTAGATTCAAGTGGAAATATTTTGTCTTGCATAAAGACATCTTTTTACACATGATACCATTATTATACCTAACAGCATAACAAAATAGTAATCTGAAATGTATCTATATTTGTATATGAATATATGTGTATGTGTGTATGTGTGTGCATATATATATATAAACATGCACATATGAGTGTGTATAATCTCATGCACACTTTTTTATGCACCATTTTACCCAGACTCTATACCCATAGGTCTGCCTCCGGATTCAACCAACTGTGAATCAAAAATAGGTTTTTTCTTTTTAACTGCATCCATAAAGAATACAGATTTTTCTCTTGTAATTATTTGTTAAGTCATCTAGTGTAACAAAAATTTACACAGCATTTACATTGTATTTAGAATTATAAATAATCCAGAAATAATTCAAAGCATACATAAGGATTTGTGTGAGTTTTATAAAAGTGTGACGTATGTTAAATAAGAAACTGGAACATCTTTGGGTTTTGGAACCCATGGTGGGCTTTGGAATCAGGTCCCTGAAGATTCCAAAGTATGATATACATTTTAAGCCTTTTCTTTACTCATGGTACAAGAGGATGATAAAGCACACTTCACACTTGACCCCAGAACCAAATCAAGTCAGTGCCCTGTATTATTTTCTTTTTAAATTTAAAAGCAGTAGTGTTGATTCTATAATACCTTTCCAGATTTTTTGAAAACCCACTGGAAGCAACAATTATAACTGCCATTATATAATTACCGTAACTATAATTGTTTCAATGACTAAATGTTGAGAAGTCTTCCCATAGTGCCTCATCCCATCTTTGCTAGGGGGATAACAAATGGTTTATTAACTTAATAGAGGCTATTGATGAAAGTTAGGAACTTTCTTAAGGTCACATAAGTATATCTGAATCTAAAGTCCATGATCTGTTTTCAATTTGTCAAGGTATTTCTTAGAGAGTTGAAGAAGGATTCACTATATACCCTACTTTGGTCTGAAATTCCCATCTGTGTAGACAATGTCTAGCTATTTAAGTAGATAAGACAGTAAAAGGAATCAGTTTTAACTTCTAATACTAAGTTCTTTAAGTCTATAATAAACAACTTACTCAAAAAGCAGTAATTAAGCATATTTACCTCTAATTAAAACTATTCCTACTTTTAAAATATAGTACGTCATAAAAGTTTTCTTTCAGCAGGATTTAACTAGCACACAATTTATATTAGAGTCAATATATGCTAGCAATAAAAGCATTTCACGTCTCATTTAACTTGATACTTTGACCATAATTAAATAGAAGTATTAAAAAATTATACTCTAAATTACCCTAAATGATTTTCAAAAAAGATTTCTAAAATCATAATTAATAGCCACATTATCTTGATTTGACCATCATTACTGAACTACAAAAAGCCACCTAATTCAGATGTCTATAATTAGAATTCTTGGCTTGACCAACTAATGCCAGATACTGTGCAAACCATGACCACAATAACCACCACTGGTCAATTTCTGCAAGGCAAAACCAATATGGCCATTTCTCAAATGCAGAAACCAAAACCGTAGTGCACATTAATAACATGACGTGCCACTGCCTGTCTAGTTACTTCTCCCACAAGACTGGCTCTTTTCTACTTCCACATAGAGCAGGTGCTTGCGTTTAACTTTTGCTTTAACATTTATTGGGCTGGCAAGTCGTTCGGTGGCAGCTGACATGTGCAGCAAGCAGGAGCCCCTGGGTTCCATCCCCAGCACCATGCAAAAGAGGACATTTACTAAATCATTAAAAGGCAGCAGTTCAGAATCCTTTGCCAATTTGTATCAGATTACTTACAACATTTTGTTCTTTGATTGTAGGAATGTCTTCCATACTTTGAATATTGAACTAATGAGACACAAGATTTGCAAGTTTTTATCCCATTCTTTAAGTTGTTTTTTTCATTGTTGATATTTTTCTTTGCTGAGCACAGATTTTTTTTTTTAGTCTTCTAGGAGTCATATTTGTCTACTTTTGTTTTTAATATTTGTAGCTTAGGTGCCTTATATAAGAAATCACTGGTGAGGTCAGCATCATGAAGCCTTTCTCCCATGTTTAATACAGTTTCAGGTTTCACACAAATTTTAAATCCATCTCTAGTACAAGTGTATGTGCTCACACACACACACACACACACACACACACACACTAAAGGTATAATCTCATTCATTTGTATGACGATATCCAATTTTCCCAATACTATTCTTGAAAACAGTGTCGATTCCATATTGCCTACCACAGACTCTTAACCACCCACATAAAAGATCAGATGACCATGTAGACATACACTTCTGGCCTCTCTAATTTGGTCCATGGTATGCATGTCTCTCTTCATGCAACTATAACTTTTAATTACTATCACTTTATAATTATTTTAAAATCAGGAGTACTTCCAGTTTTGTTCCTTATGAAGGTTCCTTTGCTTTTCTTTCCTTTGCTTTTCTTTTCTCTCTTTTCTTTTCTTTTCTTCTTTTTTTTAGATAGTGTCTCACTTTGTAGTTCAGGCTGGCCCAGAGCTCACTATGTAGCCCAGGCAGGCCTCGAACTCAGCAATCCTCCTGCCTTTGCCTCCCCAGTGCTGGGAACACCGGTATGAGCTACCACACCCAGGATTGTGGCATGTGGTACTGTTTGCTGATGGGCATGAGTCACCACGCCTGGTATCGCTGTTTGTGGTGACTGGGGATCAAACCAGGGACCTTGTGCTTGCAAGGCAGGTTCCAGAAGCACTGAGCTAAATCTCCGACCTAAAGACTGCATTTCTGTTTATGACCTTTTGTGATTCCATGTAAATTTCAGGATTGCTTTTATTATTTTTGTACAAGAAAATCACTAGAATTTTCATAGAGGTTGTATTAAATCTGTACAATATTTTAGTAGTCTGTGCTATGTCTAAACTACATTAATTCTTCCAATCTATGAATACGTTTTCTTATCTATTGGTGTCTTTAGTTTCTCTCATCAATATTTTGTGTTTCACAGTGTAAAAAGTATTTCACTTCCTTGATTGAGTTTATTCTTCTGTATTTTGAATGATGAGATTGAGATTATCTCTTACAATTTACTGAACACATTTATTAGTTTTAAAATGTGTGTGTGTGTGTGTGTGTGTGTGTGTGTGTGTGTGTAATCTTCAGGGTTTTCTGTATAAGATCATGTATTATTTCTTCTTTGAATTTTGATGCCTTCTATGACCTTTTCTGAGCTAATTTCTCTGGCTGGATCTTACGGCACTATGTTGAATAGAAGCAGGAAGTTAGGCTCCCCTTGCTCTTTGTCTCATTGTTGGAAAAACTAGATAGACCCTACATTCAGATAAAGTTTAAGGGAAAAGCTTTCAGATTTTCACCAGGAAGTATGATCTACCTGTGGGCTTCTCATACATGTTCTTTATTTTGTTTAGATAAATTATTCCTACACATATTTTGTTTTTGTGTCATTGAGTATGAAACCTAAACTCCATAAATGTACTGAAATTAAATGTTTTTTTCTTTTTTTTTTTTTTTTTTTTTTTTTTTGAGACAGGGTCTCACTTTGTAGTTCAGGCTGGCTCTGAGCTCACTATGTAGCCTTGGCAAGCCTCGAACTCAGCAATCCTCCTGTCTCTGCCTCCCAACTGCTGGGATTACAGGCGTGAGCCACCACGACCAGCTGAAATTAAAATTTTTATCTAGTATAGGAAAAGCCATCCAGAAAACACCAGGCTACTGGTACGACACTGCAGCATCCTATACCATAGTTTCTGCTCTATCGTACTCTATCTTTCTAAATCTAGATTCTGGCAAAATATTCATGGGATTTTGAGGTAGTACATGAAAGAGCAATAAAAACTTATTATAGGCAATATATAGAAAAGATGTAATAATGTACTTTAATAATTTCCAACTGTACAGTTTGGGGATGCAATGTAGTTATATTTTTGTACAATCTCGACAAGGAAAGTTTATCTTTTCATAAACAAGGAAAGTTTACCTTTTCATAAACAAGGAAGTTTATCTTCTCATAAACCTTACAGTCACCCCAAAATTCTAGCTATCACTCTATCTAGAGTTTTGCTTTTCACAACTTCAGTTACCCATAGTCAATGAGAACCCAAAAGCTAAATAGAATACATCAGGAACAAGTGTTTCAGGAGCTTTAAACTGCACGGTTTACTGAGTCATGTCATGAGATCTCACACTCTTTTATCCCATCCCGCTGGAGATGCGTCCAGCACATCTGTGCTATAACTGCCTGCTCATCACTCACCACTGTCTGTTATCAGATCAGGATCAGCTGTCATGGTATCACAATGTTTGTGTTTAAGAAACCCTTAGGTAGGAGTCTCCTGATGTAACAATGCCCAAGGCATTCACCTCACCACGTCCCATCAGGTATGTATTACATCATCTTACTCAACACAGGAAGGGTGAGGACTGTACAAGAAGATATTTTCACAGAGAAAGACCATTTCACATAACTCATATTACAATATACTGTTATAAGCATTCACTATTATCAGAAATTACTACTGTTAATCTCTTACTATTTATTAATTTAAAATTAAACTTAAAAATGTATGCATAGATAAATGAAACAGGTGAGAAGAGAGAGGGGGAGTTTGAAATTATTCCTGGTTCAGCCATTCACTAGAGGACTTGGGACAGACGCCCTATAGATAAGAAGGAATGCTATGCAACAAATAATTCCTATACCAAACCCCAAAATGTTTATTTAAATTCATGAGATAAAATCTTCCTCTCCCTTTCTCTGTCTCTTCCTCTCTCTCTCTCCCTCTCCCTCTCCCTCTCTCTCTCTCTCTCTCTCTCTCTCAGTGATGTAGTGATGTGTGCAGTTGTAAATCAATAGTGCTATAAACTAAAGTGACAGAGTTTCAAGTTGTACTGACTTAGGACAGCCCTGACTCAGAAAACTCACCTTATGATAGTTTGTTGTGAGCTAAACAAATCTTTATTTTCTACTGTCTGGAGAAATTACAAATATATTTGCAAGTATAATTGAACATCTTGTTTAACCTAGTAAATATAGCTAGAACTTATAAAACATATTATGAATTTAGTCTTGTTAGATCCCCCACCCCTTATATACATGCTATTTCTTTTTTTCAAATCATATTTATTCTTTCCCTTTATTATGTTCCCCCACCACATTCCCTTTGAATATTTCCTATTTTACAAAATCTATCATACATTCTAAAACTCTTTTGAAGTTGTTTAAAAAAAAAACAGAGGGCAGCAAAGTAAAAATGTCAAAATAAAGTAAAGAAGGCACAACATGAGATGAGATCTTTTAAAATGTGAAGCAGCCAACCATATGTGGAAATAGAAAGAAATCTTTCCTGGAGACAAGTAGGATGTATGGCTACTGATAAAGATGATTTGAAGTTAACAGTGAAGGAAAATTGATAGAAAATCTTCTCTCTTTTTTTTTTCATTGTAATAGGAGCAGCAAAAGAAGCATGAATTTAAAAATTTCAGTGATGACTGAAAGTCAAAATGTTATACTAAGAGAAAAAACCAAGCAGGCTATGAGGCTGAGTTACTATGAGAACCGAAAACAGAAAATCAGAATCGGTACACAAGAAAATTGTGACAGATGTGCAGAAAAGACTTAACCCCTCAGGCCTGCATTGCTCAAAGCACATAACATTGCTGAAAATGCTCCTCCTCAGAGCAGGCCCAGAAGCTGGACTCCAGCGCTTTAGACAGCCTCACTGGACAGGCAGATTCTCTTGCCTGAATTCTCGGGGCCTGCATTGTTGGTCAGGTAAGACAGCGTATGGCAACAACGTGATATATAATCAGTGACTGTTTTCATTCTGCAGCGGTAGAGCAGGGGGAGCCAAGGTCAGTCACACAGGTGCTGCTTGCCTTTGTGACTGGTCCCGAGGACGAAACCCATATATCATGATTAGGAGGAGCTTCTGTGGTTTGCGGTACTTCATATACATTGTCACACGCCTACATCATTGAACAACTATGTTCATCCATGCAGTTTCCCTGGCAGAGGCCACCTAGAAGGTCATTCTGGTTTCCTCTGGATCGTGTCCTGTGCACTTTTCTCTTGCTGAGTTTAACGTGTAACCCTTCACTGTAATGAACCGTAACCATGAGCACATCTGTTGCCAGCTTGTCCTTCCAGTGAAATTTAGGCCTGAACATAGTCTCAGGGATCCTGAACTGGAATGATTAGTTGTTCTTCAAGCTTAAGTCAAAAGTAATGAGGAGAGTTTGATTGGACATTGCTGCCCATGAAAGAGAAACAAATGAAAAGAGCCATGGACACTGGTTTCTATGCCTTGCTATTTCTCTGGCCCAGTGACTGAGATGGACCCAGACTACATACAGAGACAGTGTATTTGTTGAATGAGTGAATGAATGAATAAATGAATGTTTGAAAAGTAGCACAGAATGAGGTATAGCTCATCATTTTGTAGTCAGTAGGTTCATCATTAAGCAAAGCCCTTCAGACAGACCCTGACACTACATTGTCAGGAAGGAGACATGTGTCCTGAGGAAAAGCTTCTCTCCACAGCTCTGTTCTTCTCCAGTGAAGCCCATAATGTTCCAACTATTTAATATATTGCATACTTCATCAAATAAAGGCTTCTGCATATCTAGTACTTTTTCTTCATGTAGAAGTTTTTACTACCCAAACATATCTTTCTCTTAATACTCTTTGCACATTTTTTCCTCCCTGAGAAACAACTTCATTACTTGTCTTTGTAATAACTTGGGACAATAAGTTGTTAAAATGATCCCATAGTGCCGGGCGTGGTGGCTCACGCCTGTAATCCCAACACTCGGGAGGCAGAGGCAGGAGGATTGCTGAGTTTGAGGCTTGCCTGGACTACATAGTGAGCTCAGAGCCAGCCTGAACTACAAAGCGAGACCCTGTCTCAAAAAAAAAAAATGATCGCATACATTTGTGTACATAGAATACATATGAAGTATTCATTTATTTATTTAAACCTGAAACAGCTACCTGTATGTCAAGAAGTGCTAGACAACTCAATAAAATTGGCCAGTTTATTGTTCTGAACTTTAATTTTATTACAATAAAATTAAATTAAATAAATAAATAACTGAACCTTAAAGTCACTGTACTCTACATTTGGTGTGCAATACTCCTGCAAGTAAACACTGACCCATCGCGAGCCATCCCAAGACGATACCTCCAGGAAGGAACCTTTTAGAACATTTCTAATGTTCTCACGCTGTTTTCACTAAGAATGGCCAATGACAACTCCATCTTGAAAAAAGATTACTAGTTAGTAGCTAGATCTCACAAGACCTAGACTCTTCCCCAGTATATGAGGCCTAATACACATTAGGAAGCATATGACTTGATCTTAACCAGACAGAACAGAAACGCGATGGATGGTGAAGATGAGAAAAATGGTCCAAACCATAGGGAGAGGGAGATTTAGAGTTAATCCCATAAACCCACCAATCGCTGCCCTGCCTCTGGAGTGTTCTTCCTAGGTCTCCTTGAATCACTTTTATCATTTCTGTGCTTTTGTGTCTATTTTTTTCCCCAGTGGCCAGCACCTGATGCTCTTCTGTGAAAAACTTTATCAAGAGTTACTGGAGACCCACTTTCCTGCAGACACTTCAAGATGCAAGAATTCCCATCCCAGTGATGAGAGCCCAGCTTCCTGGCTTTGGTAGAAGCAAAGTGCAATGAACTGACACACAAGTCTCCATGAAGAATCAGGCTGATCCTGTTCTCCACAACCAGAACTGTTTAGCTTCATCCGCAGCTCTGTACTGCTTATGGATTTCCCCTGTTAACACTTCCCTAATGAACCACTGCTGCCAATATTTGTGTCAAAATCTGCTTCCAAGAAATCCACTGTAGCCTTCTTGGTCTCACTCTCAGACATGTCACTGTAAGCCCCTGTATTAGTCTCGTGTTGGTTAATATAATGAAACAACCAAGACAGGGTATTGGATAAAGAAAAGGAGTTTATATAACTCATAGTTCTGAAAGTCCGAAGATATGGCGCCATCATCAGCTTAACTCTGGTGAGGACCTGGTAACCAGAAATGTCGCAAGAGCAAGAGCAGGAGCACATATGGAAGTGAGAAATCACACCTAAAAGTAGGAAACCAGAAAAGCTAGGATCCTACAAACCCTCCTGAAGTCAGTCCACCTACCATGATCTCAGGATAACCCAACAGGGTTCGCCTGCTGAAGTCCATCACTTCCCACTACCACAATATGGAGGGAACTTCTAACACACAGACCTCTCAGGGACACACTCAGGGCAAATCCAGCCCAGAGCAACCTACTTGCTTTAATCTACATGCCAAGGGAAATGGCTAGGACAGCCCTTCGTGCCATGCATGGAATGACAATATTGCTTTCCAGGAACCAGAGTCTCTTCTTTCTATGATATGTTTTCCTGAGGAAATACTGGCATCTGTTTGCCCATATTTAAAGTTGCTAGGGAAAAATTAGATATAACTTTTAAATGATCTAGAATATTAACTGACTTTTTGAGAAGTAGGTCTCCTTTATGGATTCTTCACACTTATATGACTATAGCCCCAGAAAGAGGTGCCTTTCACATATTTTATTTTCTGAGTGAGCTCCACATGCCATAACAGCTCAGTTATGCTGTTGAATTTCAAATGCTCAGTGGAGCTTGCATTTAGAAAAACATACTTTCCTTGCTGTGTCAGACAGCAAGTGACAAAAGAGTTGTCCCTACCAATTCTAGTCTGGTTTCCTCCGAAGTGTGTGTCTACCCAACAGATGACGTGAGCTGTGTGCTGGCCTGAACTCACCAGAGCTGTGCACTCCGTACCCTCTTCTGGCCCAGGGAGGTCGACAGCTGCAGGAAGAGATGACTACGGTCTTTAAAATTAGTGGGAAGGTCTGTCAAACACGCCCAGTCCAATTCTTATTTTCTTTTTTTTTAAATTGAATTCTTTATTGGTACATTTTATCTACAGCTCACAAGCACACTCAACATTGGGGAATTTGTACCATTATACAACACGAGTTAATTCTCATTTTTACCCATATCACTACCCACCTCATAACCCCCCCACCCCTCTATACATGTGCTTTATTTTTCTTTTCAAATCATATTTATTCTTTCCCTTCATTACTTCCCCTTACCACCTTCCCTTCGAATACTTTCTAAGGAGAAAAGCAAGGCTGCTCAAGGTTATAAACAGTTTCGTGCCGAGTCTGAAATTAGAATCAGGGTGTCCAGACTCAGTCTATCCTATATTATGTTGGACCAGATTTTGACTCTTTCCACTAAATCAGGGTCCTTTAACTTTCTACCTATGACAGGAGTAATTTATGCACATGAAGATCTTCCAGGTGAGCCATAAGTTTGGTTTTTCAGACAGCAAATACATACAGTGAGTGACGCCAAAAATGTCCATTTTTAGCCGGGCGCGGTGGCTCACGCCTGTAATCCCAGCACTCAGGAGGCAGAGACAGGAGGATTGCTGAGTTCGAGGCTTGCCTGGGCTACATGGTGAGCTCAGGGCCAGCCTGAACTACAAAGTGAGACCCTGTCTCAAAAAAAAAAAAAATGTCCCATTTTTACCCTCTTGACCAACTAATTACTTCGTGTACAAAATTCTCCTCAGATCAGACACTGCTACCTGATATTACAAAATGGAAACTCTTCTTCTAAGGCATTATAATTAAGTGGCCAACTATATACTCTTGTGACTTATTTAACAGAAACATTGCATTTTTTCATTTAATTGAATTTTTAGAAAAACATAAACAAGTTGCAAAATATTTCAATTTCTTGTGCTTTCTTCACAGCAATTATTATATTAATAACAAAGGTAATGTGAGTAGCACTAATGAAAATCATTTTTAAAATTTTTCATTTAAATAAATTGTATTGGAAGTGATATATGAAATATGAATTCATCAGAATTTTAACTAAACATACATAGGGCTTGGGAAAGAAAATTAATATTTTCAGTCATTAATGTCAATCTGATTTGGTCTCAGGGTATACAGGTATTTGGTCAAACACTATTCTGGGTGTTTCTCTGAGGGTCTTTGAGCAAGTTAAGTATAAACTGATAGATAGAGAAAAGCATGTTGACCTCTTTCATATGCGTAAAACCCATTCAGTAAGCTGAATGGGTAAATATGAGAGGCTCACTCTGCTCAAATAGGGGACACTTCCAGCTTCCTGACTGCAAGATCTAGGTCTAGTTCTTTCTTGCCTGCCATCTAGAGGTAAAACAAACATTCCTTTTGGTTCTCAATCGTTCAGATTTTAGATCTTGGATCTTGTCTGGCTCCGTATTGAGTGAATCTCTTCTGATACGTCTTCTCATGTATATATACGCACACAAATACATTATTAGTTCTATTTCTCTGGAGAAACGTGACTAATATAAACACCTACTGTGTGCCAGAAAGTATTGCAAGTTTTACCCAAAAAGTGATAAGATATTCTTCCCTATTTTAGAAATGAGGAAAGTGAGTGAGCCAGAGAATAGTCTAGCAATGAATATTTCCTGGATCCAAACCCAGATCTGTCTGCCATAAAAAGTTGCGTTCCTCATTCCTCCCTCCCTCGCAAAAGCATCAGCACTTTGTTTTCAGCTTGACCTACATGTTGTAAAATCTCCTTGTCCATCTGACTGCTTTGGCAGGAGAGTAGAGTGTCCAGAATCTGGGTTCATACTATGCCTCTCACAGTTGTTCTTGAGTTTCACATTTTTGTACAAGTCTATATATATATATATATATATATATACACACACACACAACTTTTTGTAGAAGAAAACATTTTCTTTGGGATAGGTATTACGTGCATTTGTCAATCTGTATTCAAATAAACTAAACTAAAAACCTTTATTTCAAGGTAGCAATTTTTAATTTTAAAACTGACTTAGAACATAGGCAATGTCCTTAAATCCAGCTTTCAGTACCCCTAGATATATGAAACTTTCTATCTAGTGTCTACATGTTTATTGTAAAGCATCATTATAAAACTGCATTTTCCTCAGAGAGAAGAGTACTCCCAACTTTCCTCCCGGGGTGAGGTGAAAGATACTGCAGTAATTTTTTTTTTTTTTTTGAGACAGGGTCTCATTTTGTAGTTCAGCCTGGCCCTGAGCTCACTGTGTAGCCCAGCCAAGCCTCGAACTCCACAATCCTCCTGCCTCTGCCTCCCAAGTGCTGGGATTACAGGCGTGAGCCACCATGCCCGGCACTGTGGTATGTGGTATTGATTGCTGGTGGGCATGAGTCACCACACCCAGCATTTTATGTGGTTACCAGATCGAACTCAGGACCTTGCACTTGCGAGGCAAAAGCCAGAACTGCTGAGCTAAATCTCTGGCCCTTGCAGTAATTTTTTGATGGACAAATGTTTTTGGAGGAGTAAAAAAACTTATTCCTGTCTCTTTCCTTGCATATATATTATGAGGCCATGGTGACTCATGTTGCTGAAAATAAAATTGATTCTCCCTCTCTCTCTCTCTTTTTTCCTCTTCCTTTTTCCCTCCCTCCTTCCCTCCTTTGCTTCTCCCCTCCACAAGACGGTGCAATGTATAGGTATATATTTTCAGACCAAATCAGATAATTATCTCACAAATGATAAATCATATACAGTCTACAAATTTAAAACTACCTATCTATCCTTTATATATTAAATTAAATATCCCTTATGCATTAAATTCATATTCTTATACTATTATATTTACATCTACTATAATTTTTTTTCAACTTTAAGGAGAATATTTTTAGTTATTTGTTGCTTTTAACCTACTGAGTCTTTCTTTTTATTCAAAGAGTAGAAAATTGAAACTCTGCCTATCAAACATTTAACAATTCAAAATCTTGACATACAAAGTTTTCCAGAAGTTTTCAGAGTGAAAAGTATGATCAAATAGCTCAAGCAAGAGCTAACATTTCAACTTCAGTCTTCACTATTCTCTCAAGTTCCAAGACTATTAGACAAAACATGATAGGCAATTTGTAAAACTAAACGACATGATTTTTTTGGAGAGGAAAAATTCCTTGTATAAATTGGATTATGGTGACATTTCACTGACTCAGGATCCACTGGACTACGGAATTTAATAGATGGCACCTAACTTAAATCCAGTCTAAGAAATCTGTTACCGGAAGAAGCACAAGAGCTTCCCTTCGGTATCCAACACAGCCTCACCGAGAAAAGCTATGACATGAAAGTATATTTGAGTTTCAAAAACATTTTAGTAAGATGAGGAATATTTTTCCATATTAGAAGCTCTGCCTTTTCAGCAAGGCCCTTTCTCACTTTGTGCAGGACTCCATGAGGCTCTCCCAATCTTTGAGAATTTCTCTGGACACATGGCCTGCAAGCTTCTTCCTGTGTACAGGGATCGATCTCTTCACTGTGGAGCAGAATTGTAATTACGGTGAGGTACAAGGTGGTCAGGGGCCCTCTCCTTCCTGACTGAAAAGGGACTCTCCTGTTTGCCTGCATAAATTCCTACAGTTTGTGACCCAGAAGAGACTGCAAAGATGCGGGCTGGAAGGAAGGAAAGGAAGGGATGGAAATACATTCTTTGAGGTTTTACTAGCTTTATCTCACTCCTTACTTTTTCTTTTCTGCCTTTCTTCTTTTTCTCTTTTCCTCCTTCTTTCTCTCTGTCTTCTTTTCTTTCTTCTCTGTCTTTTCCCACTGGTAACAATGAGATTAGAATGCAAGACCAGCAATAGGGAGTGTTGACTTATACAACCAGAGGTCCCTGACCCATCTGCCCCACATCTGTGTTGAGCTCGGTAGAGAAGACAAGTGGGTTGAGCTTCTAAGACACTGCCCTTACATTAAATGCATCCCCTATCACCACCACCAGAAAAAATGGCACAGGGGATTTTATTTTCCCTTGCAGTCATCCCCAAACCAGAAGGGTACTTTAATATGGTCTCTGGTGAGACTGATACTGAAAAGCCCAGAAAGAAACTATTAGATTTATAACCCATCTGTGTAGATTATTGTATTTTTCTACCTTCTTCAAGGCTAAGATTTTATTCACTAATGCATTATATATAACTAGGTTCAAAACACGAAGCATTAATGATCACTCTTACATTTTCAGTGCTACATATCATGTAGGAGTCAGGGCAGGGATCACAGAGAGTGCACAAAAGTTACAAGAGATATAAGAAAACAACTGACTGGAGTATTTCCTATTTCACAAAATCTATCATACATTCTAGAACTCATTTACATCTACAGGTTCTCAGAGAAAAGATATGGTATTTACATAACTGTGATCTATTTATTTCACTTATTACTGTGTCCTCAAGGTGTACCCATTTGCATATAAATGAATGAAACTTGTCATTCTTTAAGGCAGAGTAACACTACATTTTATTTTTAAAAACCCATATCTTTCTTATCCAGTCTCGTTGATGGGCATCTGGGTTGTTTCCAAGACTTGACTATCACAGACTGAGCTGCTATGAAAATTGGTGCACATATGTCTTTATGAAATGATTCTGCACATGTATATAGTGAGTGGGGAGATGTGGGGTAGGTTGGGATATGGGTAAAAATGAAAATTAACTCATGTCATATACTGATACAAATACCTCAGTGTTGAGTGTGGTTGTGAGCTGTATGTAAAATGTACCAAAAAAGAATTCCATTGAGAAAAAATAAAAGAAAACAACTCACTGGAATATGACAGCATTTTGTGAGAAATTACACTGACTTATATCAACAAAGAAAAATTAATCACAACTAACATTTGAAGCACAAATAATTACATCTTCACAACTTCATGTAAGCTCATGAGTTCTCAGGAGGACACATCTTGAAATAAAGAGGGATTGGAATCTTCATCCATTCCATCACTTACAGTGATTGTTATAAAGTGGATTAATTTATTAGACATAATTGCCCTAAATCTCACAATGTGGAAAAGTGGATTAAAAACATTGCTGGGGAAAGAAAGCAAAGGTAATACACAAACAACAGAGAGAAATGGCAGGACTGATTCTTTTTGCTTGGAGCCAAGATCTTTGTCAAACACATCATGAATTAAAAAAAAAAAACAATGGCAACTGAAGGTGTAAATGAATTCTAAAATGTATGATAAGTATTGTGAAATAGGAAGAAAATGTTCAAAACGCAAAGGGAAAAGGGGGTAGGTAGGGCGAAATAAAGAAGGGAAAAATATTTCATGGTAAAATAAGGAAACGAAGCTCATGTAGATAGAGGCCAGGGGGTTGTAGAAGGGCAGAGGAATGGGAAAAATGAGAATTAAGTTATGTCATGTACTGGTACAAATATTTAATGTTGACTGCATCATAATGTATATGTAAAATGTATCAATAAAGTCAGGTATAACAAAAATCTTGGAATTCAAACAATAAAAACTCACGTGGAGGGCAGGGGATTTAGCTCAGTGGTTCTGATCCCTGCCTGGAAAGCACAAGGTCCCAAGTTCAATCCCTGGTACCACAAAACAAAACAAGCCCACATCACTGGATTTACATCCTTTTTATTGGGGATACACTTTGTTCTAAATGTGTTAAATAAGAAGTTAATTTCTTATGAAAAACTGTTATGACATTTTTATAAAAA